>JNDS01003365.1:0-10225 GCA_000697035.1 Rhizopus stolonifer B9770
AAAAAAAAGCCTCTAAGTAATTGATTCCTATAGAATGTATAGGCAAATTTTTAATCTCAAACATTTATCTTTTTATCTGCATATCATCTATTTTTTCAGATGCAAAAGTAAATAACAAAAACTAGAGCCAAAAGGGATGATAAGTAACGAGACTAATGAATATCCTTGCACTTAAGAAAAACTGTGGATTATGTACACTTTTGGCAAGCTCTGGATCTTTAACGCTACTTCAATTGATGGATAAAATATATGTTTATCGATTACAATAAAAAATTCCTGGATAAGGGCTTCCAAGGCATTTTTAGCGAATCAAGATAGAAGTCGACGGACTATCGATGGATTTGGATTGTGTTGTCAAAAAGATGAGCCCTGATGTCGCGGTACCTGAATATGGGATTTGTTAATGGACTTAGACCGCCGTTAGTTTTCACTGATACATTGACTATTACTTATGCCTCAGATCTTGTTAATACAAAAGTTTCTCCACCTAGTTGTATCGTAAATCCTTAATCCGTGATCAAGGTCATATGTATGAATGTTCATGTAGAAGTTGTTTGGATGCAACATCTTTATTTAATCTTTAGGTTTTCCTTTTAACTTTTTGCCATATATATGGCAATAATATATTTATAATGTTCTGAAAACTTCTTTTTGTGAATATGTACTGATGAATCAAGATATTACAAGGCTGAACTAAGATAATCTACTGATTAGCTACTCGAAAATTACGTTTTTATTATTATTCTAACAAGTCCCAGTTCATAGATTGACAGATATATCAAGTTAATAGTTCATTCTTTAACTGGCTTACGCCTCTGTGTTCTATTATCATAACGTTAAGGAATAAAGTTGTAGATAATGAAAAAACTTTATTAAAAATTAAATGGTCTTTGTGGGACGAATAATACAACTCTTTATGTACTCTTCGATTGTTTTTGTCCTACTAAGACTCCCCGTCTTTGTTTTTAATGATGTACAACCAGAGATTGTACATCTTATTTGCTACAAGTTGAGGACTGTGTTTACAAACACCTGTTTATGCGCGATATGTAAGTCGTAAGTAATATATTATTAGACATTCGATTATAATGATCAAGAATGTAAAAAAAAATCTTTCTACACTGGAGATTAGATCATCCTGCAATACATCCAAATTCAATTCCATAAATTTATACGACAATATCAAATCTGATATAGACGTCAAACCATATTAGACTGTTAAAGACATACATTTCCGGTATGGTATCAATCATCGCAGAAAGCTATTCCATGATTAAAGTAAGAAAAACATTTCTCAAAAACTATAATAAAGCACTTTTTACAAATAGTTTAACCAGTATTTTTTTTTATCTCATTTCTTAAATGACAATTAGTCCTACTTTGCAGCACTAAAAAAATATGGTATGTCTCATTCATAAAAAAAAAATCGATCTTCAAAAGCAATACGGTTTTTAGTTATTTATATGAAATAAAAAAAAATTCTTTTTTTTTTGTCAAAAAATCAATATTTTAGCGATTTTCAACGATTTTTCATTCAGCGGCTATTTAATTCAAAGCATTTTAAATAGCGCCATTTGATTCCCAGACATCGAAAACATTTTTGGTATTCTTATTGCATTTTTAAAACGGAGTCTGAATCCAGGAGACCAAAAGCTAAGTACGTGACCTGAAGTGTGAATTGTCCGCAAACGGTGTTTCAAATGCAGGTTTTGTAGGATCATGCCTTTTCTTTCCTACAAGTTGGAAAGCGGGAAGATCTTTAGCTGAGATACTAATAGTAGCTTTTTTATTTTTTGTAGAAAAACGAAGATTCTCCAGCATTAATTTCAAACGTTCCATGTTTTCTTGGATTTCATCTATTTTTCTTAAAGAAGCATCATAACCATCTTTGTCACCTTCGCTCTTTGCCTTATCCATGCGATAGTAGCAGTTTTCAAGATCAAATTGATGACATTCTATGTCTTTTCAACTCTAATTATTGGATTTGCATATTTAGATGCCAGAACTCCCAAACGAGGCGCCTTGGTTGATATTGCTTCTGCCGCAGGACTGTCATTACGACTTTCTCCTTCAGCATCCACGTTCATGTTTTCAGCTTGGAACGTGTTATTTTGATTCTTGTTATCAGCAGCACCAGTCACAATAGAATTCATTGTAAAAAATGTTGTAAAATGGTTAAAAACAAAAATAAAAATACAATGAGACAAAGTGATACTGGCTTTATTTACAAGTGGTTATTTATACTTTTTCTACGCATATGTCATATTTATGATATCTATAAATCTCTACCAATATTTATGTCTTCACCAGGACTATTGAATACCAACCGCTGCTGTTACGGACATCTACTGTTATTTATCTTGTACGTCATGAAATGATCATTTTATATGTCAAATTGCATGATTTGTTATACCGAATACAGCAAACAGTTCCCATAAATTTCTATAGAATAGTATGATGCTTTGCGGCTTTTCTCAGTCAAGTTGCTCTTTTGCTAAGAAGCTTGTTATGTGTTGCCATTTCTGCTTTGGTCATCTTGCCTTGTTGTTTTTACGGCTCATAATTTCATTACTTCTGGCCTATTTTACTTTTTGGTCTTTCTTTTTTGGCAATCTTCCGATTTGTTTCTATTTGTTCCTGTATGTTGTTGGTGAAGCTCATTGTTACGATAATAGTTTTGGTGGTAGGATGCCTTCTGTTAACTTGGGTTCTTTTTAGGTTTTTCGTATTAATGGTCTATCTTCAAATTGGTTTTTCAATTTGATTTTTTTATGCTAGTGATAAAACTTTTTGTTACAATAGCGCTTCTATGGGTGTTAGGATTATTTTGGCTTCTCTTCTTTTGGCTTCTCTTCTTTTGGCTCCTTTTTTTTTGGCTCTCCTTCCATCGTCCGTGTTGATGGTGCCATCTCATTGTAACAATAACTCCCTTTATCGACAGCTTTTTTTTTTTTTTTTGGATTCTTTTGAGCACTGGTAAAAACCAAAAGTATTTTGTTTTATCTCTTCCAATGCTAGCTTGCAATCCAAATATGGTCGTTCTTCTTCATATTCTTCTAATAATTTTTATGCCTGACGCAGCGTGATGGTTCTTGATTTTGAAATATGATAAAATGCTTTGGGTCTCTTGTTGCTTTGGCTGAATGTGTATACGAATGCTTCTTTGTAGTCCTTCATGTAAAAATGGTCATCTTCTGCTACTACATTGTCGCTTAATGATGGCGTTCTGGCCGCAAACTGTATTACATGAATACTGTACTATTATTTTAGGCACAAAGATGATAGCTGCCTATGATCTTTGATCAAGAACAACTTACTATTCAGCAAAATACACATCGCAATACTCAATTCAATTTTTATGGATAAAAAAGTCAAAGCACACTCGACATGACACTCAGCATGACACTCGGCATGGCACTAGACAAGACACTTGACATCTCGACATGAAACTTTTTGACAAGGTAAGCTTCTCGAATAGATTACTCAACACAACAATTATTATTTCAATAGACAATTTTATCTTGGAATTTTTTTCAAAGATGTATTTATTATGTAAAGGCAGGGAAAGGGAGGGAAGGGAAGCGAACTCAAAATTAAGCACGTTTCTAAACCAATAATAAAGTATGCATATAACACACATGATGGGTTAGACTCATGCTCCGTTTATACTTTTGGCAGTAGCCACATATCACACACAAAGAATGGTTTATTGTAAATGACTCTCCAGATTTACTGTTAATATACTGTAATTGCCTAAATTCCGTATTTAAATATACTGTAATTACAGTATATTCAGAGACCACTTTGCGCCGCAGTGTCTTCTTTGAGTAAGCCCTAAAAGTGACGGTTTCTTTCATGTTCAAGAGAAGAGGCATTGGTTGTAATTATTTCAAGATCGTGGTAGAATTGAAATCTTTATCGAAGACCTCTTGTGCCTTTTGCCGTTTGCTAAATATATCGACAAACTGTTCAATAGTTTGCTGAAATTTTCTCTTCTGATTGAAATTCTCAACGTTTTCTTTTGCTTTCTTACAACCAATAGGTTTAGGGAGGGGTGACTGCTTTCTCCTTCATCTCCATTGTTCTCAGTTCCAATTTCTCTCAATTACTGTTCTGTCTGCGTAGGATGGCTAACGGTGGCGTAAAAAGCCTCCATCCATTTAGGTGAAGTCTTCAAGACTTCCCAACAGTGCTCGAACCTAAAAGTGTCATCTTTGGTTTTGACGTAAAGGACGCGAGTTTCTCGCAACTATTTATAAAATCCTTAGTTTTATATCGCATATAGTTTCAATAGTAGAGTACATATAATTTGCTTACGTTGTCGATTTCGGTATAAACGCTACGGTTTTCATTGACCATATGAGCAACCTGTGCGTTGAAAAAGGTAACTTCTTTGTTGATCGCGTTGTAGCGATTCATAAGCGAACCTGAAGAGCGCGTGGTCCCACCAGTTTCTCTAACGAAATTCTTGTGAATTCTATCCCACATCTTGGGGAGACGCTGGTCTCTGCCCGTGATAGGGTCTTCAGAGACAACAATTCAAGACTGACATAGATGAATGTCTTCCTCAGCTGTCCACGATAAACCTCTACCGCGATCAGAGCTGGGGATAATCTTAGCTCCAGTAGCAGTAGGGATACTGTTATTGTTGTTACTGGCGTTAACAATAGCGTGGTTTGTTGTAAACACATAAACATATAATCACCCTAAGTCATGGTAAAGACTATAATTGAGCAATTAGATTTCGTGTCAATATATAGTAATCCTTCCTAAGTCAGATTATATCAGTATCTGAAAGATCTCATCTATTCAAGTATTCCTAACTCAGCTATATAACCTTCAAATTAATTTGATATCCTTTTGTTCTTCCAATTCAATCTCGAATAAAAGAGTTCTAAAAGTACCTATGTCTTTGTTATTAACTCTCATCACCTCCAACACAACATGGTTGTTATTACTGGTTGCAGTAGTAATAAGGTGAATGTGGAATAAACAAATAAACAGAAAAGTGGCGTTTTTTTTTTTGAAAAATAATAATTTTTTTTCTTTGCTCGCCAAATTAACGAGTCATTCTTTAAAAGTTTATTTGGCGATAGAATAGCGAGTCTGCTGGGTGGAAAAATTAGCTATTTTATTGCCATTTTACAATATTTTACTCTATAATTAGACGTTTTCAGAAATTTTATTGGATATTTTCGTTTTCCGCTTAGACGAATTTTTTTTTCTTGGATGGTTTCGAAAATCAAAACCAGACGGTTTCAAATATGAGTTGGATTTTTTTTAAACTTTTTTGACCTATTTCTTTTATATAAAATCGCTTTAGCTATAAAAATATACTACGGATTTCATACATTATTAAGCTGAATTTGAGTATCATTCTGAAAACGATTCAGGGAATGAAGCAGATGAGAACTTGGCGATGGACTATGGTTATGTCTTGAATTTAACTGACATGGACGACTGTCAATTTGTTCCTGAAGTCATAATGGAGGAACAAGATGATTCGGCTACAAAAGAGTCGTTGATCAAAGAGATTACTGCTGACCTTAGCTCAATCTCAATTATAGAAGATGATGTTGTATCCGAACAACTTCTACATGAAGATTCATAGATATGACCGAAATTACGGATTAAGGATTTACGATACAATCAGGTTGAAAAACTTTTATATTAAAAGATCTGAGACATAAGCAATGGTCAATGTATCAGTGAAACCTAACGGCGTTCTAAGTTCATTAACAGATCCCGTATCCAAGTACCACAAGATCAGAGCTCATCCATTTGACAACGCAATCCAAATCCATCCATAATTCATTATCTTCTTTTTTGATTCGTTAAAGATACATCAGATACTTTTATCCAGGAATTCTTTATTGTAATCGATAAGCTTGAAACGGCTGGTAATAGGTTCTTAAGGTGTGCACGGAATTAGCGAGACAGAATAAGAGAGAGATTTTATTCATTTGGAAATTAAACGGGTATATAAATTGTAATAGCTGTGACGTCGTTGTGCAACAATCAGAGAACAAACTGAGAGGGAAGCGAAATACACTGAATAAATGAGCTTGAACACGACATAGCTCTCCTCCAGGTTAAATGAGGGCTGAAGAATGAAGACAAGTTTGACCGCAATTAGGAGTGTTTTTTTTTTTTTTTTTTTTTTTTTTCCCCGTTTTTTTTTTTTTTTTTTTTTTTTTTTATGCCAGTTGTTGATTATTGTTTCTTTTGATGATCATAGCCTGGACCGTTTGTTGTTGTCCTCTGTTGCTTTGCGCTTTCGTTTGTTGCTTTCAGTGTTTCTTACGTAAAGAGTATGTTGCTTTTTGCCTATGTTTGAATCCTCAGCAATAGAAGGATATCTCAATTTATAGACTCGTTGGTTTGCTTTTCTATTGTTTCTTCCACCATTTATAGTAGACGGCAAGTCTGTTGGTCAAGCACATCCTTGTAATTCCTTTGCGACATTGCGACGTTTTCAGTAGTCTCTGACACAAGTGCGATTATCAAAATTTGCGATGGGTTCCCAGGTATTGTCGTTGTCAGAATACCCTTTCCAATTGACGAGGTATAGATACTGTCCGATATTTCTAGGATCAGGTTTGTGATCTACTACCGCTTGTACTTTGTAATGCTCATTTTCTTTACCGTTTGCAGGCAAGTCACCGGAGATGAGTTTGAGTTGATTTATCGGAACATCCCGAGGATACAGAACGCCTGCATGATCTCTCAAGATGTACGCCTTATTCTTCGTTATGCCGTTAACGTAATATGTTCCTTCATATTTCTCATCCGATTTTAACGCGAAGTCTTTGACCAGCATGACTTGGCTTCCTAAGGGGTACTGCAAGACAATTCGATGCGACTTTTTGAATTTTTCTTGTTCTGCAGCCTGTGAAGTTTCGATGGGTTGTTTGATGGCTGGAATGACGACCTTTGCCATGTCATCAACCTTACTTTTTAAGGAATTCATATGCTCTGAATTTGGCTCATGGCTTTCGCTTTCCACTTCCGAGTAGTCATTGAATTCATTTGGTTGTCGGCCGAACATGATTGAATAAGGGCGGGATTTGTGGATTGCCGCGTATTTACAATTGAGCGCATATTGCGTGGATGGCAAATACAGCTCCCAGTCCACTTTTGCACCTTGAAGACGTTTGATAACAACTGATTTGACGGTATGGACCCATTTTTCAGCTAAGCCGTTTGATCTTGGGTTGTATGGTAGAACTAGTCTGTGATCGATTCCACAGTTGGTGAGAAGGAGCTTAAAAAGTTGATTATCAAATTCGGAACCTCTGTCGCTTTGGACTATTTTGGGGAATCCGAAATCACAGAAGACCTGTTTCAATACTAAGGCTATCGTTAACGCTGATTTGTCTGGTATTGCCCGGAGGATACAAAATCGCGAAAAAACGTCTACAAGGACGAGGATAAAATTGTTACCGCGGTGGGATGTTACGTTAAGTGTACCCAAATCCATAGCCCAGTGGTCTCCTGGAGCGTCTGACTTAATGCTTCTTAATGGTAAGTAGCCATGCTTCCCTATATTGAATAACCTGCATTCGGGACATTGACTGACTAAATCCAAGGCTTCTTGTTTGAGGTTGACCCAGTGGTAACCGTCATTGTGAATTGTTGTTACGATGGCGTTTGCACCGAAGTGACCCAAGAGGTGTGCGTTTCGTAAAAGTATTGGACGGTGGGTCTCTGGTGGCGTCATATACTCTGGTCGATCGTTTGTAATTTGTGCCGCATTTATGGATGTAGATGAGGTGGCTTTCGAATTGTTTGTTTTGGAACTTGCACCCCCAACCAGATTCGAATTGGACGCATCATCTTCAAAGAGACGAGAGAGAGCGTCGGGCAAGACATTTTTGACTCCGGGACAGTGGACAACATCAAAAACGTGGTCATTAATTACATCCTGCCATCCAATCATCATGGGATTGGCAATCGGTTGAGTATGGATATAGCACAAGCTTTTGTGATCTGTGTAGAGCTTGAAGCGACGACCCCATAAAAATTGATGATATCGTTTAAGCATGAAGACCATGCCCAACAGCTCGCGTTTGGTGGTGCAATAGTTGCGTTCAGACTGAGACAAAGAGCGTGCAGCAAAACCGATGTAACGGTACTCATTGTTGATTATTTGATAGAGAACACCACCGATGGAGTAGTTACTCGCGTCAGTGGCTACACAGAACTGATGCTCCATGTCAGGTATGCTAAGTACAGGTGCGCTGCACAGAACATCTTTGATTAGCTGAAAATCCTTAGTGTGTTGCGCGGTCCAAAGACCCTCTAAGGATCCGGCATTGCGAAGTTTGTCCAAACGATGAGTGAGCTCGGAAAAATTGACCAGGTGATCGCGGAAATAATTCACAAAACCGAGGAAACGTTGAATTTGTTTGCCACTAGTGGGAGTAGGCCATTTGTAAGCGTTGGAAACTTTGCGCTTATCGAGGTTGACACCGTCAGCACTAACTTGAAAACCGAGCAAGAAGACCGATTTTTGTGCGAAGTGACATTTGTCCTGGTTTAAGATGAGATTTACTTGTGTTAGCCGGTGAATTGCGTCCTGTACATGCAATAAGTGGTCAACTATGTTTGGGTATAGATTTCATTGAATTACCGGGTATTTTTGACTATGTCCCTTCTCCCAATCATGTCATGTGGGCACTTCTTTTTGACATCTAAACAATATCATGAACTTTGTATGGATCTTTTTGGTTTTTCCTACAGCCATAAACGATTGAATTGTACTATTGTCTTGCCATTTTGGTAACCTCTTGACAGTAAATATTAATACACGATCATAGTTTTAATTGTTTTTTTAGATGAAAAGTATTATTGGTTCAACTTCTTGATGATCAACAACCACTTGTATAACAGAAAACATAACTTGATATTCATCGCATTCTTTATTGATATCAACGATAGCCGACTTTTGGAATCCATTTGGCATTGTACCGACCATCTTGACACAGAGATTCCAGACAAGGTAAGCTTTATGCGTAGACACTTCAGTAAAGTACATTCTATTTCAATAAACAAATTTATTTTGAATATTTTATTTTTAAACCGTGCGCTATATAATGAGAGGGAAGGATGCTGGACCCAACACAATGGGCTTTTAATCGTGCCTTTCTAATTTGTTAAGTTGCTCAGACTTTTTAATTTCAAGCAGTGATGGTATCTAAAACCTACCAAATACCATATCCTTATATTGCACGTTCTTTTTTCAAATTTACTCGTTATTTTCTAAAAATGTTCGGTATTTTGCAAAATTACCGTCAGTTTTTTTTTGCCATTTTGTACCGGTATTCGCAGTCAGCCTTAAAAAAATACCGTCAGTTACCCTGGCATACTGCGCTGCAGTACTGCTTTGTCTCTGCCTGTTATGGCTCTCACATTAGACACTGTTTCTAATGTGGTTCCAAAATCTTTTCATAAACTAAGAGGTTCTAATGCTTTCATTACTATAGATGGCGATGCGACTCTCGTTCGTGCTCGTCTCCGTTCTGAAATGACTTATTATCCAATCCTTAGCAAGAAATTCCTCTATATGGTTTCTGTTTCTCAACTGGACTTAGCTCCTTTCTTCCTGCGCACCTTTCCATCCACCGCTAGTGCCGCTCTCGAGCTTCCAGAATTTATTCCTGTCTCACATACTAAGGTGGATGTCACTCCTTTTGTTGATGCTCTCTTTGGTCTGCCTCCGTCTGGTATCCAAGTCATCAACCATCCGCCCGTGTCTCGCCGTCCGCTAGATTCTCAATATTATCGTCGCCTTTATATTGCTCCACTGCTAAAAAAACAGCCCATCTCTATCTCCTGGAAATCCTTCTGGACTTTCCCAATTGTCCACTCTGCACGTAATGTCTGTTATCGCCTTCTTCAAGCAAAAATCCCTTGTCGTGCTTTTCTTCATCGTATTAATTTGTCTTCTGTCCCAGACAGTGCTTGTCTCCTTTGTGGTCAGCCCGAAAATATAGAACACTTTATTTTCCTCTGTCCTCATAAAACTTCATTTTGGTCTTCTATTTGGACGCAATACTTTCAAAACTCTTTCGACACCTACCGTCTAACTCAAGCTCTCTACTATCTTTCATTTCCTCGTATGAAACCGAGTTTTGACCTCACTCAAGAAGTTGTATTTAGCTCTTCTCTTCTAGCGCTCTGGCGAGCTCACTGGCGTTTGGTTTTTGATGCTGTACCTTTCGAT
>JNDS01003366.1:0-13425 GCA_000697035.1 Rhizopus stolonifer B9770
AAAAAAAAAAAAAAAAAAAAAAAAAAAAAAAAAAAAAATAGTAAACACGTAGATAAGATTTACATTTTATTTAGATTCAATCTAATCAATATCTAGAAAAAGTTACAGTGGATGGATTAAAGTTATATTTCAAATTTCGAGAATCAGAGTTTGCAAAGCAAGTATTAGAACAAGTTTACAACGAAAAGGGAAAATATGGATGGGCACATGTTCCCAAGGGGAACGAGACAGTCTTGATTGATTATAGTTCCCCAAATATTGCAAAAAAATTCCATGTGGGACACTTGAGAGGTACGATCATTGGTAATTTCGTTAGAAGAATCCATGAAGAATTGGGATATAAAGTGATTGGAATAAATTACTTGGGTGATTGGGGAAAGCAATACGGCAAGTATTATAAACGGTTTTTTTTTTTTAAAAAAAAAAAAAAAAAAAAAAAAAAAAAAAACCTTGGGATCATTCACAAATGCCCCTCCTTTGCTATTTGGCGGGTTGTCCCCTGTACATGCATACTTCAAACATTCGATTATGGTCTATAATAACATTTAGATCTTTTTTTGAAAATGTTCATTTTAAATGTTTCTTTACGGTTTTTCCTGAACCATTCGGTCCGACGATCAATGTCAAAGGGGAGAAAAACTTTATATATGATGTCTCTTCTGGGCTAAATGAGCGGATTCCTAGAATCGCCATGCTTTGTATTTGCGACATTTTGTAAAAGTAAAGTTGCAGGAAATTTGTGTTCCTGCGCAATCTTAAGCCACCGGAGTTTCAGAATCTGTCGTCGTTTTAAACCTTCATAAAATGTGTTTGAAGCAATTAAAGAATACAGCAATTTGCTTGCTCTTTAATATACATCTCAGCTTATAACTGTGGTTTCCGTACATTTGTTTTTAAGAATTAAGTTTTTAAACTTTGTTGGTAGTTTAAATCCCAACTAATATCAACAAGATGAGTGCAGTCGTCTTACTCTTTGTTTACAAATATACATTGTATTCTTACTCATCAAGCATCTAACAAAAAGAACAAGCTGGAATATTTTGATTGTAGCCAACGTAGTTTTTTCTCATCCTTTATAAACCTCATAAGACAACTAGTAAGTAATGGTTTGAGACAAGATATAAAATTAAATATTTTGGCGTTTTTAGACTGGGTGCACTATAATACAGGTAAGTATATCTTTTTTTTCACAAAGGCTGATAAAACGGGCTTTATACTTATCTAAAGTGGTTGAAAGATAATAAACACAACTTTTTCTTTCAAATACACAATTAAATTTGGGTCCCTTTTTAGCTACCAATTTCATCAAGAACAATTCGACAAAATGGAAGAAACCCTAAATATTAAAGACCAAACGAAGAAAGTGGCGACTATTATCACTCAAATGATAGAACGTAAAGTAGGACTGTTCTATCCAAATTTAACAACTAAAAAATCCTAGAAATCTTTAGAGAGTAAGGTTCCTGGCAGATTGCTATTGTAGGGGCACTTCATGGATACAACCTGGGCAAGATCAAACACTTTCCTATTGACTGTGGTGGGACACTCACCGGGACGCTCACCATATAAAACTTGATCAAAAGTGGTAGCCAGACATTTGGTGTGATTACGAGAATATCAAAAGAAAAGTTAACAATTATCAGAATCTCTCGAGCAATATCAGATCTCGTGGTTTCAGGTATTCAAAAGCTAATAAAAGAGGATGACAATGCTTTGAGATTTAATAAGATACTTGCTATCTCTATACCTATCGAGTTACAAAATATGTCAGTTACCGCTTTGCCGATGGGTCCTAAAACACGATCTGCGTACATTTGATTTACATTCAAACTTTATAGTAATATTCGTAAAGAATTCAGACTATCTGTTTATCGTAGTCAATTAAAACACCCGCGCACATATTCTCGAGTCAGTCTCCTCAATTGTGTGTCGTTCCTAACACAATGGCCATGTTGGCGAAACGAAGACAGAGGATATGGTTATAGGCTCTCTAGCCGCGCTTTTATTTTCAGTTATAATAAAAGAAATATTTCATGTTCTTCATATCTTCTTGTATTTTTTTTAACTGTTGGTGGCCAGGGAGGGATTCAAGCCATAAACCGAGATTTATACCAAAAGTGGGCTGCCACCACATCCTCTGTCTTCGTTTCGCCAACATGACCATTTTCACCAAAAATAAAAAAAATCCCAATTGCCCATGTTTCACTTTTTTGTCAGAAAGCTCCACAAATTTGTCGAATTTCAACATACCTTTCACCACGGTGATGGAAAAAAGCCAACAAGAACAAACTTATTAGAACAACAGAATACTGCGGTTAACGCAACAGACAACAGGAATCAATTTACGAGTGGCCGCCGTAGGTGCAGTGGGAAGATTGGGTGTTGAAGAAGGTCAGCAAATTGGTGTGAACAATATGATTGAATCCGAATCATCGAGTCAATCTGAATCTTCCCGTGTCGCAAGGAGCCAATCAGAATCCTCAAGTAGCACCTCCTCCATACCAAATGAAAGGTAGTGTATAAAGCGAGCAATATGATAGCAGCTTTTGTTATAAACTCATATTAGCTAGTTGTTTCGTATTGATATCTGGATAGAGGTCAGGACAGCAGGAGAGCTAGCCAGGTTAGTGAATTCAGAGATGTAAATGGCAGTGATATTGACTTGGTAGTTTATCAAAAGTTGAACTTGGAGAAGTTTGACGAGGAGTATAAGGCTATGGACAAGGAGCTAATGTGGATATTGGAGTCTACTGGAAGAAAATTTGAAGAGGTATTATACATGTTTGGCTCAACATTAAAGTGTGAACAGTAAGTTTTTTTTTTAAAAAAAAAATTACAGGCAGAGATCTTGAAACATTTTGTTTTAGTTTATGTCACTCGTTCATCCTAGACCCATGGGATTCGACCTACGAAGCAGTTAGTGTGTTTACAATTGATGAGTTAAATGAAGTCAAATACTACAATAAACAAGAGATGCCGTCAGTCAATAATGACACTTTAGCTTATTTGAATCTGTATAAAGAGGTAAAGATAAACAACCAATGATGAATTGACTAGTAATAATATCATATTATAAATTGAATTAGACTAAATCATCAGGTCAAGTTCGCGAAGTCATATTATCCAAACAACCTTGGGATGATCAATTTAACCGCGACGAATCTCATGACCTTGATTGGATCCGCCATTACTATTACACGATGTAAGTTTATTTTATTGCAAAAAAGATATATATCCATATATTAATTGGAAGAATACAATGTCAGAGAATTGGAATGTGGCGGTTTAGATGGTGACGGCAAATCGGAAACGTGGCTATTGGCTCATGTATGGACAATAGTAGATCATGTGTTTGACAACTTGCCACTCAGTGTAGTCCGGTAAGTATATATATATATATATATAGGCCTATGCTCTGGTTCATCTAACCGAAATATGATATAATGAGAATAGTGGAGAGTCCGCAATTTTGGCCTCGAGTGCAAGAAAGAATAAAGGAAGAATCCCGCAGGGAGAAGAAAAATTGGAGCGCAAAAAAATGGGCCACAGAATGGATTTGATTTTAAGGAAGAAGTTGGAATTGGGGCCTGATGAAGCCGGAAAACGTACCAACGATAATGATAGCAAGTTGTTTAGGGAAAGAGATATCAAGCTTCCGAAGGCATTGAAAGATATGGTTATGTGTTTTAAGACCGAAGCGGGTGTTGATGGCGTACAGGGTTTGGAAGTAGTCGGTTTGCTACAGTATGGTAAGACATCAGTTTTTATTTTGTGAAAAAGTCGATTCGTTTAAGGGTTCGCATTATTGATTATCATTTTTTTAGGACTGAAAATGAGCTCTATAATAATGGACGTTCCAGTAAATTATGTACACAGAGTAACAAGAACCAAGAACGTAGCAGTCCCTAGTGAGTGGAATAACTTACCCGATTTCAGAAAGGTTCTTTTTATGGCTTTGTCAATCAAGGAAATTGTATCACGAACAATGGAACTCTTACAAAGCAAGCTTGGTAACGATAATGATGATCTCGGCAAGATGATGGAGCCACCTGAAGTCGATTCATATCAATTACCTCAGACATTCGATTCACAAGAATAGCTGAACTCAGGTACTCTTTTTTACATAAACTATCCCCTTTATTATCATATACATATTAAGAATTTAATTTCATTTCATTTCGTTTCTTTTCATTTCTTTTCATTTCTTTTCATTTCTTTTCATTTTTTTTTTTATTTGAACTATTATTAATATGGTTGAGGATAATCGTACGTTGAAAATTTTCAAGTATGATAATGTACAATTTATTGTTTAAGCTATTGAATATATGGAAAAACACGTTTTACTCGGCAGCTCTTCTCGAAATTTTCATCAAGTTAGATTCTACTTTGCAAATGATTCTGAAATCTCAAACAGCGCATGAGTAGTAGGTGGCAATACTTTAGCGGCTGTATATCTCTTTCGTTGGAGCATTAATCAAAATTTTACAATTTATTTTGTTGCTGAAGACGATATGGATAAGGTTCTACATACTGAAACTATCAATTGGTCCTAAAAAACATTGTTATTAATAAAAAAAAAAAAAAAAAAAAAAAAAAAAAAAAAAAAAAAAAAAAAAGTAACAAGTTAACTGCCAAATTTATATTTAAGGATGTTGTTGAGGACATTATAAAAGACTATAGATTTTAGAAAAAATGTGCCTTCGTTGATGAAAGTGGGTTTTAAGGAATATGGTGCATCCAGTGGCATGGTCAAAAAAAAAGGTAAAGCTTCTGAAGTTGAAGTTTCCACTCAATAAGGAACAAATCTTATCGTACTTGGACGTATGTCGTGGTATGGTCTTCTTGCTCTTTCACAACAACTGCCAAAACCAACAGGATCAAAAAAACGTAAGATAGTTAGTAAAGATAATGGTTTGCCTCATGGTACTTACCGCGAAGGTATTCAAACCGCACAGGCGACGAAGCCAACAAGGTGCACCATTTTTCAGGTGAACGAGGACAAAAAGATAAGTATAATTATTATTGTTTGGAAAAAGGAGGAAAGGACTTCCTCAACAGAGCCTGTGTCATAGCGGAGATCCCAATTGCTGTTGCAGACATCGCATCCCGATTGTTTGTTGCTCGGCCGTGTTTAAATGCTTCACAGTTTGGGTTCAAACAACGGACAGTTCCAAGAGAGATAGATTCGTACGATTTTCGACTGTGAGCGATGGGGAAATAACAATATACACATAGCTGGGAAGCCATATGCTCGTCTGCTATCATTGTCTCGGCATAACGTTTGTGTATTCTTGGAAGCCATTTTCCTCCTCGCCTATCATAGCCTCTGATTGCACTACCAACCCCAGTACCAGTATTCCCTATACCCATAAAAAGAAGAGTACCATTGGAATCACCCTTTAAAAACTTGCTCTTGGCAGCAACAGCACGATCCTTTGTTTGGATAGTTGCAAGTTCAACTGTTGTAATATACTTTTGGCATAGCATATAGAAACAATAGAAATGTGTGCCTGAGTTGTATTCGTCCTTGGGATAATACACAAAATCGGCCTTTTACCTAAAGCGATCATTGAATAGAGAAACTTAGCATTGATTTGCTAGTCTCACAGTCTTGAGACCGGCATGTTCAAATACCCAGGTATTTTGACTTGGTATAGGCTTTTTTTTAGAAAATACTTGAGTAAATTGGAAATAGTCCGTACTACGACTGGTAAATTTTTGAGACTGGTCTCACCAAAATGAGACTGACGATGAATATACTGTATTATTTATGAAAAATAAAGCGCGACTCAGAGAGCATGTATCACATTTTCAGTCTTCGTTTCGTCAACATTGGTATTAACCAAATCTATATGAGGCTCCAAAGCCTTTTGGAAAAGTAAGAGAACAAAGATCAATCTATATAAAAGCCCAGGCAAAGATAAATATAGGCGTCTATTTTCTAAAAAAGAAAGAGTGAATATATTTGAATCAATTATTATATAAGTTGCTTCTTGCGATAAATACTATATATATTTCATATGCAAAGTTACGTGCTGCATTGGAGCATTGAACTATTTGAAGAAAAAGAGATGTCCTAAAAAAAAGAAAGGTGGGCCATCGGTTCTCGAAAACCAAAAGTGTTTAATTGAAAACTCATGGCTTTGGTGAAGTATTTTAACAGAAAAATTCTTAGTATAAACATAAACATAAGCCACTTCATCACTTTTAACGCCCGGAACTCATTGTGTATGTTTGTGTAAACATGTTTAAAACTTATTTCTTTTCCAAGAATAATTATTAAAAAAATGTATCAAGACACTTTTGAAGAAGATGACCTAATTGCAGAGGTTGAACTTGTTACCCAAACACGTTACTCTAAAAGCATCGAAACAGATGACAAGTTCGATGTTGAAAGTAATAAACTCATTTGTTGTGTTTTTTTTTTTTTTTTTTTTTTTTTTTTTTTTTTTTTTTTTATTTTTTTACTCAGGCTTGACGTACAAAGCCAGATACTACAATTTTTTGTCCCATGATGTGTAATGATAAGTACCAATTACTAGATGGACTTTTATCTGTCCAGGTAAGACAAAGCGATAATCACATAATGTATGCCCATTCGCCCATTTGCTATTAAGCATGATTGGGGGGGGGCGTCCAAATAGCCTTATTTTTTTTTTTTTTTTTTTTTTGGTTTTGATCAAGACATGTTTTATCATAAATCTTTCTTTATGTGTACAATTTTATTAGATGAAAGGTTCATGAATAGGAAATGTACAATACATCATTGGAGGCTTCCAAATAAATCCTTCTTTCTTCATGCTTAGAGAATATTTACTGTTACTCTCGTTGCTTTTAAAAATCGAACTCGTTACGAAAGGCATCCAGGTTGTGATTATCACATTGTTTAGCCAGATCGTCTCTACTCATACTATCAAATGTTATTAATACAAGAGATAACATGACAAACAGAGTATACTTACGTCACCATGAGCATACGAAGGCTTGCCCAAACATTATCGCTCATTCCTCCAGGTACATTAATAGTTTTTCCATGATCGTCTATCATGGTCGAGCCTTGGTTGCCTGATCCCTCACTGGTGCGTTGTAGCGCTAAAGCAGTCAATAAATGCTCTGCTGCCTCTCTGTGTTGACCAAGATTGATACAACTGATGGCCAGGTTATATCTAGCTCGTACATAGTTGGGGTTGATCTCTAGGGCGTGGAAATAAGCATCGATAGCACCTGCTGGATTTCTTGAATTGGCCAAAGTGGCACCTAATTTATTCCAAAGTAAGTAGTCTTGAGGTCTGCTTGCCAAAGAAGCTTGGAAACAGTCAATGGCCTTATCAAATTCTTCAGAAACATTGAACAAAACACCGAGACCAACTTGAACATCTGGATCCATCTCAGCACCAGGAGAGTTTCTGGCAGCTTCAATAAACATGTTGGTAATCAAAGTATGTCTGTTCTCAGTCGACATCTTTCCCTTTCCATAGCTGCTGCTCAAATGCTTGTAACTGTCATGATTTGCGATCCACTGCTCTAGGGAATCATAGGCATCTGTTCTACAATTTTCGTTGGTATAACTGACAGCTAATGCCATCCAAGCATCGAGCGAGGATGGGTTCAATTTGACTGCTTGACGCAAGGCAGCAATGGCTGCATCATCTCTTTCGTTCTCTTGTTGCTTGAGACCCAACATCCTCCAAGCATTTGAATCGGATGTCTTGAGTTGAACTTTCGCTTCAGCGGCCAGAATAGAATCAGTCAAACTATCGTGCGGTCTGCTGTCAATAAGTTCTGGGCTCAACAGATATGGATTATTGACCGTAAAGTTATAAACGTTGTATTCGGGTCGAGTTGCTCTGTATCCCAGTCCTTGCTCTGGTCTGAACCTGTCCCAGTCCTTTTGCATCGAATCCCATTCGTGATCCTGACTATTCTTTAGGTGACTGATGTTTCTGTTGTACTGCTCCACCCAATCTTCTGACTCTGTGCCTTTACCAAACAATTCTTGCATCTGCTCCGTGCTCATATCTCGGTTCTTGTTGAATTCAGAGGCCCAGTCCCCAGGGAATTGATGCTGCTTTTGTTCGTGATGAAATTCGTCTGTCCATCCACGTTCAGCCTTCTTTGCGAATTCGGCTGACCACATGTTTCCGCTTTGAGAACTTCCGGCCTGTTGAGTGAACTCACTTGTCCAGTCTGCAGGTTTACCTGATTCGAATTCGGAAGCCCAATTTCCTTTTGTTTCAACCATCGTATTCCCCTCGACTTTCACCTCACTATCTCTTAGGCGTCTCATCAGATTCATGAATTGTGAATTTTTAAATTTCGGATTAGATTCGATATCGACTGAATCCAACAACATGCCTGCTGTTCTTGCCAATGCCTCATTGTCGTGTCCAGCTACAACAGGTACCTCTTCCTTTGCAAATTCTGTTGCCCATGATTCTTGCTCTGTAAATTCTTTCTCCCAAGTCATTGGTGTTACTTGTTTGGCTTCATCAAACGCCTTTTCAAATGCGATCCTTTCAGTTTGAGTTAGAACTGGGCCGGCAGCACCAGCAGCACCAGCAGTTTGGAAATTATTAAATTCGGTTGTCCAGTTTCCGTCTAAAAAAAAAAAAAAAAAAAAAAAAAAAAAAAAAAAAAAAAAACTATTCAGGACTCTTCATCCTATGGTTTAATTAATTTACCTTGAAATTGTTGTGTAATAGGCTGCTTCTGTTGATAAACATTTTCAAATTCTTCAAATTGCTGACGAGAAGCTGGTGATTGATGATGATGTTGCATAAAATCGGCAGCCCAACCGACTTGTTTAGGTTGAATGGATTCCAGTTCTCGATTTAATCCACTGAATTCAAACGTATTGGCATGTTGTCTTCCATTATTCATTTCTTCTCTAAAAAACTCTTCTGTGAACTGTGATGTCGGTAAGTGTCATATACTTTTTTTTTTTTTTTTTTTTTTTTTTTTTTTTTTTACTTGTCGGTTATCCGGAACGGGACCATTAACGGTGTTTTGAGAACGGAATCCGGGCTTCACAATCGATTAGTTTACGAAAGGTTTTTTTTTGTTTGTTTGTTTGTTTTTACCTTTGAACTTTCACCTCGTTGTTCTAAAGCAAAGCGTTCCTAGAGGATATTTAATATTAACTCTTTTACAAACTAATTTTACTTGTTGAAGAGATCTGTCTTGTTGAAATTGCTTCATTAATCCCGACATGGGATTAGCAGGACCACAGTCAGCATTTCCTCCGCTCAAAAAAGACATTATAATAATAATAACAACAACAACAACAAAAAAGAAAAAGAAAAAAGAGAGTAGACAAAAAAGGGTGTGAGAAAGAGACTTTTTTATTAGTCAGAACAATTCCGTTCAAAAGCCGCCGCTTTAACAAATTCATGTGAATTCGCCCCTCCCCCTAAAGATTACTTCTATAGGCACCGTCCAATCGAATCACAGTACCGTTTAGCATCGGCATTTGGATAATCCCTAATACCAGGTCTGCTACTTCTTCTGGTTGACCAACGCGATGAGGAAAAACAGCGGATGGGGGCTTGATCGGTCCATGGGTCATGGGCGTGTCTAGATCGTTAGCTTTTATCACCAATAATTTCAAATTTACCAAAAGCTCCGGGTGCTATACTCATCACACGTATACCAAACGGAGACAGCTCTGTCGCAAGTGGAAGAGTGAGTCCAGCGACAGCGGCTGAATTCAAATATCAGTACATACGTTGCATGTACAATTGCATACCTTTAGAAGTACCATAGCCTACAATTACACCATCTAACCCTAAAATTGACGATAATGTGATTATAATCCCTCTTTCGCCTATGAACGATTCAATATATATATATATATATATATATATATAGCACGTTGTATTTAAGTATTACCATCTTTGTTTAAAGGTTTGTTCTTTATAAAAACCTCAGAGACCTTCTGTGCTACGCAATAGGTTCCCAACACATTCACATTAAGCACATGTTTAAATTGTTCATAGCTTGTCAGTACATTTTTGGGCCCATATCCAAGCTTAGATGCCGGAGGAAATAGTATACCACCACATAGGATAGCACCGGCCAATACTTTGTTTGAAAAATAGTTTCTTGTTTTGTTTATAGCTTCTTCTACTTGAGACTAGAACGGATTAATCCAAGTCATGTATTTCCATTTTTTACATACTTCAGAGGTAATGTCAATAGGTCCTGGGGAGTAACATACATCGTTACTGCACTCTTTTACCACTTCATCCAGCCTCTTCTCGTCAATATCAAACAACTTTTTCTTTTTAGTTAGTATATAAGACAAACTAATATTTTTTATTGTGTACCGCAACTAATCCACCTTTTGCAATGATTGAGCGAGCCACTTGTGCACCTAAGCCTCCTGCACTATATAAACATAAATTGCTGTTTTTTTTTTTTTTTTTTTTTTTTTTTTTTTTTTTTCTCAATAGATTGATATGGTTATTTCACCCTCCGGTAATAATAAAAACAAGATCTTCAATATGCATCTCGATATCGCAATCAGTGTGGAGGAATTGTTATTATTTATGTATTTTTTGGTCTTTTGTTCTACCAAAAAGGCAATTGTGTTGGGTCTTAACCTTATCCTTCCTCTCTCTCTCTCGCTCTCTCTCTCTCTCTCTCTCCCCCTTTTTTTTTTAGTTCACATAAATATCTGAGAAGTTTGAGCAATAACCTGTTGTTTTTCATAATCAAATGCCAAATAAATTATTAAATGCAATGTAAACTTAGAGAAAGACTTTTATCAGTAAATTGGTATTAGATCCTGAGGAAATTGTTCTGAGATCATCTTGTATAATGTACTTGTCTTTTGTGTACATAATTCCCATTGACCTATACAACAATGTTTTCTTGAATGTTCTTGTTGACTACTTGTGATTTTAGATAATATTGATCATGATATCAAAGCCTATGTTTTTTTTTTTTAAAAAAAAAAAGTCACAACCCTATGCTGTTATTATTTTTATAACATCCGTTTGGATTCCACAATGAATACTTCTTTTTCTTCATAAACCTCATTAATTATTTTCTAGTTGTTTTTTAATTGTCTAATGAGCATCATACTTTTTCTTTTTTTAAAATTTCATATTACAGATATGGCTTTACAGTAATATATCATCACTAGTATCTTTTTTTTTGCTACCAAGTAGTCATGGAAAACATCTTCACCATAACAATTCCCCTCTGGCACAACTTTTTCTGTGTGTTTTTTTTTTTTTTTTTTTTTTTTTTTTTTTTTTTTTTTTTTTTTTTTTTTTTTTTGGTCAGGAAAAAGATAAAACGATTGTGATTTCCTTCTTTCTTCAAATAAAAGATCTTTTTGTCTAATACCGAGTGTCTCAGCAAATCTTTTATAATGACAATTATATTTTTTTATTTATTCTGTACAAAAAAGCAAGATACTGTATATAACAATCTAAAGTGCCATTCTTCTTGCTGCAGTTCTGGTATAAGCAGCCAATTGCCACTCTACGTCTGCGTCAGTCAAATCAACTGTTCCTAATCTAATCTCATATGCTATAAAAAATGGTTAAGCACCATTTTTCTCTCTAAATATACTGTATCAACTTACGTCGCATCTCAAATCGAGGCCCGACTTCTGCCAACTCTACTTGAGTTCCTGTTTTCACATATACATGATGTCTATCCAAAAAAAAAAAAAAAAAAAAAAAAAAAAAAAGTTCAGTTTCACGATAATTGTATATTTCAATTATTTCTCTTCTCTAACCTGAATGAAATATAATCATTGTCGTTTGCAAATGTCATTACTCTCTTTGAGTCATCTTTTGGAACAGGAAATAAATATTTCAAAATGTTGGTAATCTAAAAAAAAAAAAAAATTCAGTAAGACTTCTCAATCATCGGGTCACTTACTCTTCCACCTAATTTTGAGTTGAAATTGTTAAATATTAAATGAGGATATGCTTCAGATACAGTTCCTTGATCTTTAATATCATGTCGAAGCACAACGTTGTGTAAAGAGAAATAAGCTGTTGGTCCATAAGGGAAATGACAAACAACCATACCATCTATTCTTGCCCATGTTTTTTTGTTAATAACCAAAGTATATATTTGTACATTTATAAAATATTGTTTACCTGGTTGACCACGATGTTCGTGCAAGATGACAAGATCTGTTACTTCATTAGATCTACAGGCCTCCACAATCTCTTTCATTACATGACCACCACGATTGATTCGTTGGGAGTTGGGGAATACAAGACGCATTTCCTTTGAAAATTGTTGTAAACGACTGCTGGGATCTCTAGATGTTGTGATCAAAATTTTTGGATCATAAACGCCACCACGGGCATACTCGTCATCTTCATGTGTTGTAGGTGCTATCCGAAAAAATATTAATAAATAAGCAAAGATAAAAAAAAAAAAAAATCTTGTCTTTACCTTCTTGTGCCTGATCAAACCCGAAATCTTCTTTTGAACTTTTATCCATGTTTCTTAATTCAGTGGGAACAGCTTTACCCTCTACATAAGCATGTTAATGAAATGTCATAAATGCTGTTTTTTTTTTTTTTTTTACGTTCAATGGCATCTTTGATCTTTTGTTTGCGATCAAAAGTAGCACGTTCCTTTGTTTCCAAAGATTTTTTATAAAGATATTCTCTACGAAGACGAGTGTTTCTACGAATCTATAATTTTAATGAAGTTGTCAGTTATGGTAAATCGTTGGTAGGAGTATCTTTACCATTTCAACTAAAGAAGCAGTTGATTTTTTTTTTTTTTTTTTTTTTATTGTATCATGAATATCGATATAGATGAATGTGTATATACAAGATGTTATTGCGAAGAAAACATATACATGCTTTGTAAAAAAGTATCCGAAAATTTTTCTTATTTGATAGACCAACTTACTGTTGTGTTTATCAGTAACGACGAAAGAAAGGTAGCGTAGCTTATTTGTGCATGAAATAACAAAATAGCTTTCAGGTACCCATATGGGGACAAAAATCATGTAGAGATGATTATCCGGTTATCTGGGTAAAAGAAAAAAAAAAAAAAAAAAAAAAAAAAAAAAGAAGCGTACTTTATAAAGTTAAACATATCTAACTTTATTGAAAGGATTATCATGTCATTTTATTATTCAACAATGATAACAACCTACTTTTGTACGATTTCGATAGCGTGTTTCCTTTTCCTTGTCCTGTTGAAAAGTATATTACGGAAGCATTTAAACCTCAGATTGTGCTTCGAAAAGACTTTGAAAGGTAAATAATATTGCATAAAAAAGAACTATTTAACTAACACTGTTCTAGATCTTTCCGTTTAATACCAGCTAAACACTTTTTGCATAAATTTGCATCAGACAGATCACATATGGTAAATTGAGGGAATAATTTGATGTATCTTTAAGTAGTAACAACTATTTCTTTTTTTTTTTTTTTTTTT
>JNDS01003369.1:0-29295 GCA_000697035.1 Rhizopus stolonifer B9770
TCTCAGTTGTCTTTCGTTTGCCACCATAGGTCTTCCTGTCTTTTTCTTTTTCTCAAAAGTACCCCTATCATCAATTCTTTTCTTAATTGTATGCACGGTACTGACACTAAGTCTCATTATGCCTGAAATCTCAGTAGTTGTTTTTCCGGCTTGTGAAAGCCAATATACACCACCTTGGGTAAAATCGTCGTGAGTTGTGTATGGTCCACGCTTTCTGCTTTCAGATGATGTATCAGCCATTGTAAATCTTTAGATTGAATGTAGAGAAAATAAAATTTGAAGATAGGATAAAAGTGCTTTTTTTTAAAAAAAATTAATTTTTCGAAATATTCTTCGGTGTGACTGTATGTACAGTTATCTGAGAATAAAATAGAATTTTTCAACTCCAAATTTTGTAAGACCATACAAATAATCTCTTTTTTCTACACATATTGATATATAGATTCCTACAAATATTTTAAACATCTATGAAGATAAGATCAGAATTATAGAACGGCACAGACTTTACCAAAAACAAACCGAAACAGACCTTTCAACGTCAACTGTAAATTATGTAATTAAGGATTTTAAGAAAACAGGAACTTCCAAACGACAGGATGATTTTGGAAGATCTCACCTTTTCACCGAGAGATCTAAAAGACTTTGAAAAGAATTGTGAAAGTAAACAGAGGATCTTCGCTTGAATTCGTTCAGTCATGATTGCCATTTAAAGTTAGCATCTGGTGTATCACCCATTAATTTAAATTAATTGGAATTCATAAGCGTGTTGCCGCGAAGAAGCCATTTCTTAGTGAACAGCATCGCGGAGCCACACTTCGATTTGTTAAAGATCATAAAGAATGGTCCCTTGAACAGTGGAGAAAGGCCATTTGGACTGATGAGTGTAGCATCGAATTTGGAAAGAATATGTTGATATTAAAGGTAAGGAGAGAATCCTGGAAGAAAATACTATAGAGTGTTTCAGACCTACTTTCAAAAACTTAATAACTACCGTAATGGTCTGGGGTGGTACAACCTACGGATTGACGATTATCCCTAAAAAGAAGAGATCAAGCGCAGATTTCATTAAGAATGTTTACAAGCCAGCACTGCTTAATTTCTACAACAATATTGATAGTGCAATTTTGATGGAGGATAATGCGCCTATTCATACAGTATCTACAGCAAAAGAGTGGAATTATAATGTCCTGCTCAATCTCCAGATCCCAATCTAATTAGAAACTTGTGGATGAATCTCAGACGGCAGTTTAATCGAGAATGGTACAAGGGCTGTTCTTTAGAATTAAACGTTGTATTGCTGAAGAGGGTCTGGAACCGTATAAGAATTGAGCAGGTCAACAAACTTATTGACACGATGTCAAACGAATGAGGTCGATGATCAAAGCCCGCGGGGGTTCTATTAAGTATTAGGATAGAAATAAAGTTGTTGTTTTTTTTACGTTTGACAACTTTATAACTTTTGTTTTTAGACAGGTCCAATGCTTCTTTTCATTCCCGTCAATATCATTCCATCTATTTCGTAGACTTTGGTATTTTCTTTCTCTTTCTTATGAGACCTAGTATGATGTGGTATTGTTTGTTGTATAGGTTGTTTAAGTGAAGATAAAATACGAATGGAAAGTTGATGAGTTTCTTGAACCTCTTTTATTGAGTGGGAATGAGAGAAAAAGAGCCCATTTTTTTTTCATTTATTTTTTTTAAGAAAAAGAACCCACTTAATGCAGATTACGTCTCCATAAATAAGATTGAGAGATTAAGATAGCGCTAGCCATATATATCACCAAGGGAAATCTTAGGACAGCTCCACTATCAGTTGAAAAAAATTATCAGAATGGTAACGAAGTACAATGATGGGTTCACAATGATTTCAAAGGATCATTTGCTCTTTATCCCTCTTTCTTTATAAAATAGCAAGTTTAAAACCATTATGATCAAGAAACAGAACAGGTATACCTGAATGTATATATTTTTTAGCATTCGAGTTTGGATATTTAGATCTAGACACGCATTACTTTTACAAATTCAACCAGACAATGAGAATGCCCTTTATTTCCACTTGAACCAAAGAGAAAAAAAAAAAAGACATTCCGCATATTAAACACCTTTATAAATAGGCAAGTCCCGTTTTCTTCATTTTATTTTGTTAATAATATTATTGATGGCTGATCTTCTATTGATCGTAATTTTTTAGTTACGTGAAAAAATAAGAAATCACCATTTATGACGGATCCTTTTGATCATAATCTTTAGAAGTTACGCGAATTTATAAGCCTAAAATTAAAATGAAAAATGAGTGCGAGCTCGTTAATCTAGTAAAGCGAGATCTTGAAAAACGTCAGCAAGGTAATCTAAAGGAGAACTTGTGAAATCGTGGTAATCCACTCTCTGGGCGTCTTCACTTCGTCTGGTTTCTCTATATATCATTCTTTTGTGTCTATATCTATCATTCTTCTGCGGACATATCTATCAATTATCCATGCTATCTCTCTGTTATTCTTTAATGGCTGCCTCTCTACTATTCTTTAATGGCTATCTCTCTCTAGTATTCCTCAATGGACTCTATCATTTATCCGCCGAATTTATCTTATCAAAAATACCTCACGAAGAATCTATTTACAATGAATCATGTCTACTCTGGAACTGGAAAATATGGTCTCTGATCCTACTAAAAGAAGAACATATCAAACAATACTACTGGGCCTCATAATGGCCTCATTGTCATTACAAAAAAAAGTATCTCACCTATTACAATATCATCTGCTGTACTCTTGTCTCTATGGAATGATTGCACAAAACAGTTTTTTGGTCAGAAACTCTGGCAAATGCTTAACACCAAACTGTTTAAACTTCAAATCACATACTACAAACTGTTGTATCTCTTTATTATCTACAAATTGAAAAAAAAAAAAAAAAAAAAAAAAAAAAAAAAAAAAAAAGAACATATTTTTCTTTGTAACTGATCAGATGTCTTTAACATCCAGTGGGGGCTATTACGCTTTATAGCAAATATCTAAAAAAAAAAATCATGAGCAATGCAGCAAAAAAAAAAAAAAAAAAAAAAAAAAAAAAAAAAGCGCAAAACGCTTAGTATTTGGCATCTTCCCCTTTTTACAATAACATGGTAGCTATTTATTTACTTTTTTATATATTTATAACTGGTTAACCTGATAAAAGATATTTTTTAGCGATTATCTCTATCAAAACTTATTCTTTCGAATAATTTTTCTATTCTTATCTCTTTTTCATCCGCAACAGAACCACATTACTGGTGGTTAACATGTACTCATAAAATGTAATCAAACAAAAACAAAAACAAAATACACACACACACACACAATAATTTGGCTTCAAAATTCTAGAATGACATGATAATTTATGATAGTTGTTTTCATCTTAAATTTATATGTACTGATGTAAAAGAGAGAGCACAGGTTTACGGTGATTGAAATAAGGCAAATCTCTATTTGGTTGGATAAGATTTTTTGGAGTATTTTCGTTTTTTTTTTTTTTTAAGCATCTTTGCAACAGAAATGGGAAACAAAATATCGACTGTGACAGCCATTGCAGGAATAGACAGTTATGTGAGTGAACTGAGAGACATCAACTATCAAAAAAGGTCCGTTTCCAAACGTTTGTTTTTGTTTAAATTCTAAATTTATGCATTATAGCATCGGCAATGCACGATTTATGAAAACAATTCTTGGAAGACACGATAAAGATGGATATGTTGTTGTGAAAATATTTGTTAAACCAGATTTAGGCATGTCGTTAAACAAAAGAGTGAAAAAATTAAAAGGTTTGAAGAGCAAGAAAAAAAAAAGGGTATGGAATCTTTATTGATTTAAAGTGGGATAGAGGAATATAAAGCTTTATCAAAAGTACACAACGCATTTTGTTTTCAAAGGATATTAGAGACAGATAAAGCAGCTTATTTGGTCAGACAATATTTATATAGTAATTTATACGATCGAATCAGGTACAGAAAAAAAATAGAGTATAAATTTGAACCCTTTTTTTTTTTTTTTTTTTTTTTTTTAGTACGCGGCCCTTTTTGACAACCATTGAAAAAAAGTGGATAGCTTATCAACTTTTGAAAAGTATTGCAGATTCTCATTCAAAAGAGATTTATCATGGGGATATAAAGACCGAAAACGTACTTGTCACATCATGGAATTGGGCATTTTTAGTCGATTTTGCTTCATTCAAACCAACCTATTTACCCGAGGTATTGAAAGGTTATGGATGAGTGTTTGATTATTTACCAAAAAAAAAAAAAAAAAAAAAAAATAGGATAATCCTGCAGATTTTTCATTCTTTTTTGACACGTCTTCCAGAAGAACGTGTTACATTGCCCCTGAACGCTTTTATAAATCCGGAACAGATATTGATCAAAAAATTGTAAGTTTGAACCTCTTTGATAATAAAATTCTGAAAATCTATAGAAACAAATGGATGAAGATGATTATTTGGATGAACTTACACCAGAGATGGATGTGTTCTCTGTTGGGTATATATATATACGATTCAAATCCAATTTACAATGTGTTATATTTAAACTGTTTATTTTAGCTGTGTTATTGCAGAACTCTTTTTGGAGGGCGCTTCTCTGTTTACTTTATCTCAACTATTCAAATACAAAAGTGGAGAATACAATCCTGCCTTGAGTCTCACCAAGATTGAAGACAAGGATATTCGGGATTTGGTATCACATATGATTCAGATCGACCCAGAGTCACGATTGTCTGCTGAAGAATATTTATTAGAGTGGCACGGAAAGGCATTTCCTCATTACTTTTATTCGTTCCTGTATCAATACGTGAGCTCATTGACAGATCATGTGGAACAACAGAAAGACTCGACCATCATGTCTGCCCTATCTTCAGCCTATCCGAATGCAACCAGCAAAAAGCTAACTGATGCAGATGAAAAAATCGAACGTATATTTCATGATTTTGAAAAGATTATGTATTACGTCTCTTACCCTTGTGAGGATGTTGATGACGAAGAAAAGCGCAAGATACGAAAGGGTAGTTTTTTATATATAATATTAGACTTATTTAATTTGTGTAGATTCTTTGAATGCAGCCACTGCTTCCTCTGTAAGTATAAAAACATACGCTGTATCTTTTTGGCTAATTCAGAACACAGATATTATTATCTCCTGAATCCAATATTCCAAACCATAGTAATGTGTCAAGTGCTCACGAGGGAACATTATATAAACCTGGAGGTACAAAAATAACAGAAGTTGGCCTGATAAAATTCTTATGCTATCTTTTTTTAGAGGAGGGATCTCTTGTGTTGCTTACATTTGTATGCTCACTTATTCGAAACACATTATACCCAAGCTCCAAACTCAAAGCACTTGACATACTTCTTGCTTTAGCTGAGAGACTTCCTGATGATGTCAAGCTGGATCGTCTAATTCCTTATTTGATATGCTTATTAACAGATGAATCTGCTTTGGTCAGAGCCAATTCTATCAAAACATTGACTCAGATAGTAAGAAAGGAATTGAATGAATTTTATAGATTTAAAGTTATTGTTAGCTATGTATGGTAGAATCTATACGTCCGATTAATGCCCGTATCTTTCCAGAATATATCTTACCCAACCTTCGTTCGTTTACAAATGATCCAGATGATCTTGTTCGATCCACTTATGCTTCTTGTATTGCTCTATTGGCAGAAACTGCTTTGAGATTTCTGGAGATGACACAGGTTAGTGATAGATGTAGATTTTATAAAATGCTTATTTCTTTAGTTACTTAAAACAGACAATATATACCCAGTTACATCGGATTCGGATTCTGATGACTTGAGTTTTGAGGTAAAAGAATAAAATGAAAACAAAAGCTGATACGTTTTGCTTAGTCATCCTATGACTCTTACCTTCAAGAGATTCAATCTGTAATACAAGAGCAGGCCACCATGCTATTGATCGATAAAAGTAGTTCTGTAAAAAGAGCCTTGTTGGCAAACATTACTTCTCTGTGTGTATTTTTTGGAAGACAGAAAGCAAATGATGTGCTTCTCAGTCATATGATCACATATCTCAATGACAAAGACTGGATGTTAAGAAGGTAAACCCAAGTGGTATATACGTTTGATTGTAAAACCATCCCTCTCCCAAATTTTTAGTGCCTTTTTTGAAAGCATCAAAGGTGTCGGTACATTTGTTGGCGCGCGTAGTTTGGAGGAATACATATTACCATTGATGATACAGGCCTTGACCGATTCAGAAGAATTCGTTGTAGAAAAAGTATTGAATTCATTAGCAAGTTTGGCCGATCTTGGTCTTTTTCCAAAAATGAAACTTTGGGAGATTGTCAGTATTGTATGGCCTCTGATGTGTCATCCTAATGTTTGGGTAAGGGATGGATCTGTCGGTTTTATATCCTCTGCTATCAAACACTTACCAGAGACTGATGTTTGGTGCATAATATATCCCTTGATAAGACCTTTTTTGAGATCTGATGTCGCAGACGTGAACGAAGAGACATTGCTGGGGAATATGGAGACACCGGTAAAACAAAAAACGGGCAGTAATGAACTATATCTAAAATTTGTTTAGATGCCACGTCAAGTATACGAACAGGCTATCATATGGGCTAGCAAGGCTACGGTTAGCTCCAATTTCTGGAAAAAACAGAGGGGGACATCAAAATCAGATTCATTAAAAATACCAAGTGAGTCGTACAATTTACAAACAGAGACATACGCTTACTTGTTTATAGTTATGACCGAAAAAGAAGGTGTACTAGAGAACTCCCAAGAGTAATAGTGTAAATATAAAATATTGGATTTCTAACGCCTTTTTATTATTATTGTTTTGGTGAATAGAGATGAAGTCTTTTTTGAGCGTTTACGATCAGTGGGTATGTCGGCAGAAGATGAAGAAAAGCTGAGATATATGCGCGATTATATTTTTAAAGTATCTCGCGTCAAGATGAGAAATAGCCGACCAGCCTCAAAAGACGGATACGAGAACGTTGGAAAAGAAGAAGTCCTTTTAAAGAATCTCGGAGTGACTCCGATGACAGTGTTCTTGCCAGATTTATCTCAGCAAATACGAAATACCAAAAAGAAACTACCAAAAACATCTGTAAAACCAAAATCGGCTCTACTTAGCAGAGCACATTCACGAGAGGATTTATGTAAATTGAATTTGATTGCCAATCAACCTCATATTAAAGCTCTGGCAAAAGACAGCAGCCAAACTAGAATTGCCCCAATTTCTGTTAAAACGGATATAACGGACGATTCAGCTCAAGTGTCATCAAGCCCATCCGAATACAATTTTGGATCGAGTTTACCAAAGGATCTTGAACGTCCAAAAAGTAAGTTCCTTATTTTTTCTTTCTTTCTTTCTTTCTACTCTTTACTCAATGTATTTAACAGGTGTTATTCTCACAATGGATTCAATCAAAACTAAAAATAGCCGAATGGAAGAATCTATCAGACTAGATTTGTTAGACAAGGATAAGGCGGATAAAGATACCACAAATACTTGTTCAGGTATACATTTTATGCCAGAGAAAAAAAAAAAATGTTTAATTTTCGATTAGTTGGTTATGCACATTTACAGAAACTTTTGCTCAAAACTGCCATGGAAGCATTTCCTCCGCATATACCAGAGTTTATGGGAGATCCAAGTGTATTGAAACGATTTAAACGAGTTCCTCAGGGAATGTCAAATTTCAGAACAATTAACAATTGGAAGCCAGAAGGTGTACTCGTTGCTCATTTTACAGAACACACAGCTGCCATTAACCAATTGGCTATATCATGGGATCATTTATTGTTTGCTTCTTGTTCTGATGATGGTTCAGTAAAGATCTGGGATTGCTCACGACTTGAAAGAAATGTGACAAACAGATCAAGAGTAACTTACAACAAACAAGGTCAGTTTTTTTTATTATTTTATTTTATTTCAATTGAATTGAATTCTAAAGGCTAAAAAACTTTTGATAGGCGGTAGAATAAAATGTATTACGTTTATTGAACAGTCATACAGTATTGCTTCTGCTTCAGATAATGGAAGTATACATGTCTTTCGGTAAGTAAAAAAAAAAAAAAAAAAAAAAAAAAAAAAAAAAAAAAAAAAGTGCTAGATCGCTCGTTTGTTCTAAGAGAAAAATAGTGTGGACATTAATGATGTTGGATCTGCGTTAAAATTTGGAAAGTGTATCACTGTACGTGAATACCAATTAGAGGACGAATATGCCTTGATTATGAAACATATTACGACCAGTAAGTTTAAGATAAGAGAAAGGGGGGGGGCTATTGTCTCATCCGACTAAATAGATGCTTCAAACACAATGGTTGGATCCAAATCTATCTTGATCTTTACAACCACCAAAGGAGGTATTTATGCACTCGATCTATTGACAATGGAAATCGTTTGGAAATTTCAAAACCCCAAAAGCTACGGTGTGATCACAGCCATGACTATTGATAAGATGAATACATGGTTATTGGTCGGAACCATGTCTGGTATCCTCACCCTATATGATCTTAGATTCCAAATCCCTTTAAAATCTTGGCTTCATCCAAGTAAAAGTCGAATCAGTGTACTTTTGTTAAATCAAGATCCGCGTGCTGAAGATAGACAGGTGATTATTGGTTCAGGGAAAAACGAGGTATCCGTATGGGATATTGTCAGTTTACAATGTACAGAAGTATTTGCGGTGAAATCTGGAGATGAGAAGATGACGGGTGTTATTTTGGAATCTTATAAGGTTTTTTTTTTTCTCAAAAAAAAAAAACACTCGGAAAAAATTAACAATCTTATTATATAGTCTCTTGAGGCACCTAGTAATAAGGAAATTTTAGTAAACTCATTTACCAGTAATGACTCGGTTTCTACAGAGAATTCAATACGTGCGATTGCAGCGCCATCTGATTGTCGGTTTATGATTACAGGAGGATCAGATAGAAAGATAAGATTTTGGGATACGACAAGAATTGAGAATTCAGTTATTGTGTTGGGATCAGAATTAGATGAACCAAAGGCGAGATATAGTACAAATACGATTGGAAATATGAAGTTTCATTTTGAGTTTAATAGAAACAGTAATATCGGTGGCAGTAGTAGAAATAACAGTATGACGAATATGAACGCTTTGGCTAATTCAGTTGCTCAACAACAATATTTAATGAGAAATCATATAGACGCAATCACAGATATTATTCTTACAGAATCACCTTATCCAATGATAATTAGTGGCGATCGAGACGGTGTCATCAAAGTTTTGGCTTAGTTATAATATAAACTCTCTTTCATTTAAAAGCTGATTTTTAACTTGTCTAATACAAATACTACTGTCTGTATGTATTGATTTTGAATGATTAGCAAAGAATTTGAGCTTTGTAATGAGTATTTAAGAAGAGAATCATGTTTAATTGAGGCAAAGGCAACCGCAGCTAGTGTACCGTTACAACTTTGATCATATTACCTGTTTTTTTTTGGGGGGGGGAGAAGATAAATACTTTCTCACGCTTCTTTTTCTTTCTCTCTTCATCAAAAAAAAAAAAAAATGGAATTATCTGAAGGAGAATATGAACCATTTCAAGTTCCAGATATCACTCAGGACCAAATCCGTCTACTTCAATCTAGACTCAATTCAACAGTATGGCCCAACGAACTCGAAAATGTTCATGATTGGAGCTACGGAGCACCCGCATGGGCTGTTCGACCTCTAGTGGAAGAATGGGCCAACGAGTTCAACTGGAACGAATTTTTGAATGAATTGGATCAATGGCAACATTATCGCATGAAAATTGATGATCTCTTGATACATTATGTTCATGAACCTTCATCAAAATCAGACGCTATCCCTATTGTCCTTGTTCATGGTTGGCCCTCTACTTTTTATGAGTTTCATAAAATCATTGATTCTCTTCGTGATGGTACAGATAACAATCAAGTAAAGAGTGTGGAAAATGAGCAAACGAAAAAAAAAAAAAAAAAAAAAAAAAAACTAATCACTCTTCTCTCAAAAGGCATTTCATGTTGTTGTTCCAAGTTTGCCTGGTTATGGTTTTTCTCAAGCACCTAAAGAAAAGGGATTTGGTGTAAATAAGATAGCCTCAATAATTAATCGACTCATGACAAATCTGGGTTATGATAAATACTGTAATAAGAATTTAGATATATATATATATATATATATAAATATAAATATGCATGTTTCATTTGTCTAAAACCAAAATAGTGTATCATGGAGGTGACTGGGGAGCGATTGTTGGTAAGCAAGTTGCAACACAATATACCAAAAACTGCAAAGCATTTCATACCACCATGCCTTTAATCCCACCTGCTTTACCTACGTTAAACAACTTGGTATTTCATCCAATTGCTTTAATCAAATCCTTTGCCTGTTTTGCTTTTGGATTGAATAGAATTTATGGTTCATCAAAAGACGAGTATAAAGAGTTTAGCTTTGGAAATGCAGAGGTGGATGATGATGCTGGATATAGAGCTATTCAAGCGACTAGACCTTATACTCTATCCTATGGATTAACAGATAGTCCTGTTGGTTTGTTATGTAAGTTTCTTCCCCCCCCCAAAAAAAAAATTACGCGTTATTTACTCTTTTTGTAAAAAAAAAAAAAAAAAGCTTGGTTACTTGAAAAATACCACGATTGGACTCATCATCCAAAGGACAAGGATAAAGTATCTTTACCAGGAACAATTAGTTCAAAAGAATTTTTGACACAAATATCGATCTATTGGATGTCCAATACCATATCCTCTTCTATTCGGCTCTATTATGAATCATTTAATCAAAATGAACATCATACAGCCTTTGCTTCCCCTGTAAACATTCCTCTGGGTGTATCTGTATTTGCAAGTGAACTTGCCAAGGTTCGTTTCTTTTAGATTATTACAGTTTTTTCTAACGTGAATAGTTACCGAAAGAATGGTTGGATGTTTCTTCTCAATTAGTTCAATACAATGAATACGAGAGTGTAATTATGATTTTAATTATAAATCCACTTTTTTTTTAACCTTTTTTTTTTAGGGAGGACATTTTGCAAGCTTGGAAGAGCCTCAATTGTTGTTATCAGACATTCAAATGTTTGGTAAAAAGACAAAGGATATCTTTTTGTAAACAATAATAATAATAAAAAAAAAAAACAGGAAAAATGTTTCTGTTACCTTTAATCTTCTCTAAGGCTGTATTTTCCTTCTATCTGGTTAAAAAGGACTATACAGTGGCCACTCGATTTAAAGATGACCAAAATTTTCGGAAATCTCACCTTTAAATCTAGCGTACCCTTATATCGTGCGACTAATGTATGTTGAAATCAAATATCTCAAAGAGCTTGTCAACAGATGGAAAATCGACAAGGGCTTGGTCAAACTTGGTATGTTTTGCAAGGATGCAATCGGCCAGTGTCAGTTGAAAAACAACATTGTAATTCAAATCATTGATACGAATTTTTTTTTTTTTTTTTTTTTTTTTTTTTTGGCTTGATGGGATACAGCTTTAAGTGGCCTATCCTAAGAGTAGTTGCTGATTTGTCTTTAAACAAAGCTTGGAGTATTCTGTAATTATGTAACATCTGTTGGAATTCCTTCATCAATAACAAATAAAACACCATTTAGAAAATAAGATAGCTCACAAACCACCAAGTGTAATCCTTGAAAGTTTTAATAGGTTTAAATGTATAATATAAACAGAAATTTTTAGAAATTTAATCAAAAAAAAATTTATTGGGCAGTCAAGATATCGGAATCACCAGCATCAGTGATAGAAAGAACACTGGTACGGAAAAGCTTACCACAAGCGGTACCAAGATCAATGTTGTTACCGTTGTAGTGGTGAACACCAGTCTTGGACAACATGGCGTAGTATTCAATTTCGGACTTGCGAAGAGGGGGACAGTTACCAGCAATGATGATCAACTTGGCTAAAGCAAATGTTAGTATCGGTTTGGGGGGTCATTCTCAGCCCTAGAGAACAAAGGGGCAAGGAATAGAAAAAGATGACTACTTCTTCGTTGGGGCTCCTGCCCCCCCAGTTATAATAAAGCTGTAGTCATATAAAACATTACCTTTTCCTTGACGGATGGTCTTCAAAGTAGACTTGTATCCGAGAGTGTATTTACCAGACTTGGTAACAAGTTGAAGACGAGAGTTGATGGATTCAGAGTTCTTCTTGGACTTGACAACGGGAGCCATTTTTAATAACAAAGAGAAAGAGAGAGAAAGAAAATTTTTACAAACACCACTTTTAAAAAAACACACACACACAAAAAAAAAATTAAAAAAAGCCACCGTGACACATTTATTCAATTTGCATGCTTTCATCTTCTTCTGTTGGCTTTTCTTCCTTTTCTTGTTCTTCTTGTAAAGTATTTTCACCCTTGAGATTTTCAATTTTGTTATCAATTAGATTGTGCAGAGCAATCACAGCACGAATCATACTGGACAAATAAATCAACAATAATTGATCGTTGGTCTTTGTACTAAAGGATTGAACCATTTCTTTGTTTTCCAAATTAGGCAACAAGTTGAACATATCCTGCAAGTTGTAAATGATCTGATGGTTCACAGGAAGCTTTCCACTGACCACCTTTTGAAGATAATCACGAATTTCTTCCAAACGGCCTTGTAATCCTCCCAAGGATCCCAATTGAGATGAGATACGGGTAGATAAAGTACCCACTGCATTATCCTTAATATCACGTAATAAATGCTCTACACCAATCTCTTCAGCTTCTTCGGCTACAATTTCTGATGGCACGTGCATGAACGTTTTTGTGGTTGTTGTACCATCCTACGAGGGAATCAGAAACCCTTCTTTACAAAAAAAAAAATAAAATAAAATAAAATGTCAACTTACATCTTTAATCTCTTCAATGGCGAAATAAGCATCTGTAGGTATTTCTTCATCAGTTGGCTTGACATCAACAATAACAAGTACAGGATTAGGTGTGTATCGTTTAAAGAGTTCGTTAATTTCTAAATCTGATGAACGAAGTTTGGGCCCACTATGATACCAACCAATCAACTTTTCCTTGGCTGTAATAATATATACACATTAGTCTTTCTCTTTCTCTCTCATGTACACATTAACAATTCTTACCATTGACTTTCTTAAACATGTCATTCATGGCTTCAACATAGTTATGATCCAAAAACCAAACAGAAGGGTCCTTTTCATCTTCTTCAAAAGGAACTAACCAAAAACTTTCAGATGACGTGTGGGTTGGATTAAATGAACTTTTTTTACCTGCAAAACTGTTTGAAACATTCACTGTCTTTCCTTTATTTTGACCGAGCAAAACACCTACAACACGTTTCTTTGTATCCTTGGCTACTCGGTTGTAGTGATCAGTAGCAGAAAGCAAAACTAATGGGTGAACATGAGCTGTAATGGAAGGTTGAACCGTGGCAGGCATTTTCTTTGTAAATGAATTTTTTTTTTAAAAAAAAAGAAAACTCAAGAAGGGGCATGAAACGCGTAATGGCCCCTCCATGAAAACCCCGACAATCGTCATCTTAAATTGTTGCTTTCATTTATATTTTTTCGATTTCTTTTTAAAATAACAATAAAAAAATATAAAAAAAACTAAAATGTCTAATTACAATTACAATTATATTATTAAAGTAAGAAAAAAAAAACTCTTTTTTAGATAGTGTTAATCGAATTAATACAGTTATTTTATAGTATATTATTATTGGCGATACAGGTAAAAAAAATATATTAATATACGAAAATTACTTTCATACATTAAAAAGGGGGATGAACCATCTGATGCATTTTCTTAGGTGTAGGAAAAGTGAGTAAACCACAACCACCCCAAATATTTTTCTTTTTCTTTTTCTTTTTTTTTTACACAAAAAAACATATATAGTCTTGCATTCTATTACAGTTTACCGACAAGAGATTTATGCCTGCTCATGACTTGACCATTGGGTAAATTTTTATATACAATGTATATTAGTTGACTCTTTTTATATTATAGTGTTGGATTTGGTACACGCTTTGTTACAGTCAACGATCAACAAACAAAATTACAAATTTGGGATACAGTAAATAAAAAGGAGGAAAAAGAGAGAAAGAGAGGGGAGGGGATATATTAACCTCCTCTTCTTTAATATAGGCAGGGCAAGAGTCATTTAGATCAATTACAAGAAGTTATTATCGAGGAGCAGCTGGTGCTTTATTAGTGTATGATATCACACGAAGAGAAACCTTTGAAAATCTATCTGTTTGGTTAGAAGATGCTCGTCAACACGCCAACCCCAACACAGTGATCATGTTGATTGGTAACAAAAGTGATTTAGAAAAGGAAAGACAAGTATCAAGGGAAGAAGCTGAGGAATTTGCTAAAGAACACGACCTGTTCTTTTTGGAAACATCTGCCAAGTTGTCTGATAATGTTGAGGATGCCTTTGTTAAAACAGCAGAAGAAATTCAAAAAAAGATTCAGAGTGGAACAATTGATTTGAGTAGTGAAGTAAGTTTTTTTTTTTTTTTTTTTTTTTGGTTTATTAAAGAAACAATTAAACTAAAATATAAATTAGTCAAATGGAGTCAAATTGGCTCCTTCTCAAGGCGCTTCTTCTTTACCTTCAGCAAACGCCTCTTCAAGTACAGGTGGTTGTTGTTAATTAATAATATACCTCTCTCATATTAAAAAAAATCCCTCGTTATTGTTTCGTGACCCCTCACCCATGATACATCATATAATCCTTTAAAGTAACGAAATTTCTTCATTGTCAATTCGGGCTTTTGAATAAAGCCACTAAACGTCGGATAACGAACTATTTTATTGTGAAAAATTCCATTTTCATTACAAAGAAAAAGAAGGTCTTTTTATTGTTCAAAAGCAATGTTCATTTGTGAATAAAGGGAGGTGTTGTCAGCCAAAAATTCAATTGACTTTTCAGGGCCAAATATAAGACTTGATAATTACATGAAACATGCAACTCGAGTATTGAGAAAATACAACTCAACTATTATTGCCATTTCAGTTGTCCCAAGCCCTTTTTGCTGTTGTTGTTATCTTGATCTGTGCGTAGATTTTTCATAAAAATTAAGGCCCTGATAGGCGTAATTTTTCCCACACCATGCTCATGAGTTTTTCCCATTCTGTAAAAGCATACATTAAGTGTGATGCTTGATTGACTCTTAAATAGTCCACAAGCACACATTTAATGTCTTGATACTTTAACATACTTTAAAAAAAATCTTTTCGAAGATAAAGTACTTGAGCGGAGTGATTTCCGAAAAGAGTGAAATATTGTTCACTGTAAAAGTCAAATTAAGATTTACACAGGATATTTCTTTGAACGACGTTGCTATGAAAGGCTCGATAATAACATTTAGAGTATTTTTTTTTTTTTTTTTTTTTTTTTTTTTTTCCTTTCGTCGGCACAAAAATAAATAAAAGAGAGTGGTGTTGCTCCTTTGACTGTTAAATAACATTTTTCTCTATTTTTTTTTTTTTTTGAAAAAAAAAAAAAGAACATAATGACTGAACAAAACATTTCACAAACCAACAGTTATTTAAAAAACCTTTCACAAAAGAAATATGCTTGGATGGAAGAAGCGGCGGCTTCATTACCTAAACCTGCTGTAGATGTCAAAAGAGAACCTCGTAAAACCAAAAAAAAAAAGCGACCATCTTCACCACAACCACAGCCACAACTACCACAACAACTAACAACACCCACAATCACGACCGTAGAACCCGAACCTAAAAAGATGAAAAAGACAACAAAAATGAAAACTGAAGAAATGGTTGAAAAAAAGAAGAAACAACCACGATTCAAGTATACGAATTTCCCAGTCAAAGGTTATCACATCTTACCTACACGTAACATCACCAGTAATTTTTCCAAAGCAGATACAAGTTTTATTCAAGGAAATAAAGCGGGCTCAGAAGATATCCTACCTCAAGTAAACACCCAGTTCAAAAAAAAAAAAAAAAAAAAAAAAATTGTCAACTTACAATCCTTTTATATTTTAGTCAGAGAAAGAATATAATGATATTATCGTGATTCATCCGGGTTCACGTAACTTGCGTATCGGATTTGCTTCTGAAGCCTTTCCGTCATGTATACCCCACGTAATTGCCCGTAAACTTCTTCAACAAACACCCAAACCTAAAAAAGTATTAAAAACACAAGACCAAGATGCTCTGGAGGAAATCAAAGAAGAACTCAAGTGGAGAATGAAGAATGCCAAACGACGAGCGGTTCCAAATGCAGATGGACAGGTCATTGGGTTTAATACAAACGCGCCCAAGGAAACCATTTTGGATCACAACGATCCTTACAAGGTTGAATGGACCGAGCCCCAAGAGGTGGATTATTTCGTGGGTGAAAAGGCCCTTCGGTTTCCGATGCCTGAGGGGTCGGATTATCGATTGTTTTATCCATGGAAGTATGGTGGATTGAATGAGGAATATGGGTCCATGAATGCTGTTTTGGGAGATTTGGAAGCCATCTGGGGTTCTGTAATTGCCAATGATTTACAAGTAGAAAAATCAGAACACAAGGTATATAATTTTGGGAATCTTCCCCAGTGAGTAACTTTTTTTTTTTTTTTTTTTGTTGATATAGAATTACAATGTGGTCTTGGTGGTGCCTGATTTGTTTGATCGTGACCAATTGTGTGCCCTGACTAGCCTTTTATTAACACACATGAAGTTTAAGGCGGTGATTGTACAACAAGAATCTGCATGTGCGACTTATGGTGCTGGTGTGTCCACGGCTGTCGTGGTCGATGTAGGCGCGCAAAGAACCAACATCACGTGTATTGAAGATGGTGTCTGCCAGGTCGATTCACGCATGTCGATTGCTATGGGCGGAGACGACGTGACAGAGACATTTGCAACCCTTTTGAAGAATAGCCAATTCCCATATAACAATGTCGATCTCTCTTTTCCATTCGATTGGCGATTGTTTGAGGAACTCAAGGAAAAATGGTGTACGATGAACGAGGCAGAGGTGAGCATTCAAGTCTATGATTTCTTTGTACGCACACCGTTTGTGCAGACGACAAAGTATCAATGTAAAGTATATGAAGAAGTCTTTTTGGCCCCACTTTGTTTGCTTTATCCTAATGTGTTGAATCCCAAAGAAATCAAGTGGCCTCACCGCGAGGTTGGGGATGATTCGTTGCCGGCAAAAAATAAAATCAAGAGTTATCCAGTGGATGTGGCTATTGCAGAGTCAATTCAGATTGCTTCAAATGGATCAGAAGAAAAGCTAAAACGCTATTTTACAAGCATTATTCTCGTAGGTGGGGGAGGCAAGATTGTGAATTTTAGTAAAGTGCTGGAGGACAGAGTGTTATCTACCATCATTGCTCAACAGTCATTCATTGAACGTGTGGAGATCTTACCCGCACCACGTGAGCTGGACCCTGAAGTGATTGTGTGGAAGGGTGCGACCGTGATGAGTAAATTAGACGCAGCCAAAGAAATGTGGATTGGATCTAAAGAATGGGAAGAAGTAGGGGCAAGATGTTTAAAGGAAAGAGCAGTTTTGTTCTAAGAGTCTTTTATGAAAGTTTTTGAATAAAATCCTTTACGACAGAAACAAAATAATCTTGAGAGGCCTTTTTAGTAATGGAATGGTCTCCTTCAGGTACAATTACAGCTGTTTGAATAGCAGGTATTAATGATTGGAATCTTTCGATGACTTGTTGTTTGGGTAATTTTGAAGCATAAAACTCGTCGTTTTCGGAATAAACCCAACAGATTGGGTCATTTACGTCTTTAAAACGAAAGAGGATTTCTTGATCTGACAAGTCAGTTGAAAAGACATCGTCATCACCTCTAGATATAAAACATGGATCAATAAAAAAAAAATTGACATGCAAAATCCTTTACCCTTTTGCAGCCAAAGAATAGAAACGATCGGCAGTTACCGGAACCCAAAAGACAGAACGGGGTAACAATTCCAATCCTTTGCCTTGTTCCCTTAAAGTGATGGCCGCCTTTAGATTCTCTTGAAAGTTATCCAAGTTTTGTTCTAAATGTTCACGGTCAGATACAGGAGCTTGTAAAATGTAGCCCAAGATTCTGTTTTGGCCATACTTGTTATGCCAATAACAGTCCTGACTTCCTATTGTAACAAAATTAAAGACCAAGCCAAATAAAGTTAGTGTATTACCTGTTGAATGACCCAAAAAAACGATTTGTTTCTTGCCACGCTCTGTTGTCAAATGATCGACCAATGCGTCCAATTGTTGACAGTCTGTCTGCAGGTTCGAGGTACCGTATCCATTAAAACTCGAGGAGAGTTGCACCTGTGTTAAAGACCAGCCGAAAGAGGTCAGGGACTCTTCCAGTGGTTCAAGATACGGAACAGCATTTAAGCCATCACCTAGTCCGCCAATAAAGACTACTGTTTTATCTGTTACAAGACCAGATTCGAATGCAACCAAGTTGGATTCTTTCTCAAATGTAAAAAGTTCTCCCGAGAATTTCATTTTTTTAAAATAAAAAAAGAGTGAGAGAAGAGAGGGCTTTTATATAATACATGCTGACTTTTAAACTATGACACAGTAAAATAACAATGAGTGGGTATAAATATATGAGTTGGCTTAAAAGCATCGACTGTGAACATTGGTGGGTAAGTTTGAAGTGATGGATATGGATCTTGGTTGATAATTTAACAGCTTGAGATGTTCAAGCGGTTTATTCTTGACTTGTTTTGTCATTAAACCACGAATACCTGAAAAAAAAAAAAAAAAAATGAGACAAATAGAACCTGAAACACTTGACTTACTTTGAAACGCAACGAGAGATAGAGTAGAGCTAATACATGATAAGTAACATATAAAAAACTTGGACTTACCTTAGGTATGTAAATGCTGCTGTTCCGAATACAGCACCAACATATAATCCGACCTTATTCAATTTAGTATTCATTTTAAATTTTGAAGAAAAGAAAAAGAGAAAATTGTGTTTTTTTTTTTTTTTTGAAACTCCCTTTTATAAAGAAGTTTTTCATTCCCCAGTGGGGGAGGGGCTTCACAAAGAGGGGTAATGAGTTGTTTCACTCCTTTAGATAAACAAAAATAGAACAAAAGGCTTTTTTCTATGCATTTTTGATCTACTTGTCAAAATAAGTGTAAATTTAGAAGCAATTTATAAAATAAGCATATTTGCATGAAATTTTTTTAGTTTTTATTTCTTTCACGAGCCATTGACAGAATAAGGCAACTCGTCACTATGAAAAAAAAAATTAAAATATAAGCTACCCTTCTCTCTCTCTCTCTCTCTCTCTTTCTTTCTTTCTTTCTGTTTATATATTATTATCATTATTATCATTATTATTATTATTAGATGTGGATTATATCTCGAGTTGTAAAATTACTCATAAAAAGTGATAAATTATTGATTGATTATGAATAGTTTGGTGAATCAAGGTGGACAAGAGCCATTTTTTGTTTAATAGTTTTACAAGCAATACTTGCCATTGTATTTGAAGTAGTGATATTCACTTTTCACAATAACGAAATCAACTTGATCAACGAACTTGATTTAAATGCAACTCAATCAGATGATCTCAAAACAGCTTTTGCGAATGCACGTTCACTACTTGTGTATTTCGTACTATTTATGATTGCTCAACTATTCACTGTTGTATTGGTGGTAGATGCTGTAAAGTTTCTTTTTTTTTATATGATTTTTTTTTATACCCACATCTACTAGAATAACTCACAGCTTCCAAAAAAAAAAAAAAAAAAAATGCACCCTACAATTACAACTATTAGATTTATCAAAGAAACACCATTCAATTGATTGCATTGATTGTATTCGAGTTAGGAATGACTGCCTATTCATTTATTCAGTTCCATCAATCATCTACTCTATTTGATGAAAAGAGTGGTCTGTCGATCGGATTACATTATTTAGGTGACGCTTATCATAATTCAAAATGGGCTCAGATCACACAAGTTTGTGTTATGTGTCTATGCACCGTCCTCTTTCTCTTTTTGGCTTATAAACTCTATTTGGAATTCGGTTGGCATATTTACAAGAAAATTGGTGCTGATTTAGCCATGCGAGGTAACCACACACACACACACACACACACACACATATATATATATATATATATATGTACATATATACTAAGCTTTTGTTAAAGATCGTTATAAAATGTATCAAATCTTTATGATGCTCCTAAAATTCGATTTCTTTTTTTTTCTCGGTTTCTCAGTACAATACTTGGCACTGTTGATCGTTGCTTGGTGGCCAGAGAGTGGTCAAGATCATTCAAGCACAGTTAAGGAATTAATCGAACATATTATCCTTAGCTGTGTAATCTCCGTTGCTACCTTGGTATCTGCTTATTGGGGTTTAAGGAGAGAGAGAAAGCCACAGATGTATATATTTTTATTCCTCTGTTTGGTTAGTATGGGATATTATATTTACACCTTGGTTCAAATCGCTCAAAATCCTACTCGCTTCTTGGGTTCCAAGGCCTTTTTGTCTTTTTTTTGTAAGTAAATTAGAATAGATTAGTAATTAACTTTTTTTTTTCAAATAGTGTGCGTGAATCTGGTACTTATCCTGGTGTCTGTACCTATTGGGGTGGTCTGTCTCAGAAACTTTAATCTTGGTTTAATGAACCACAGTAAAAAAAAAAATTCATTGCGTATTATTTCTTGTCTCATATCTTTTTATTAGTTTCTCATGCTACTTCATCCTCATCTGCACATGGTATGACCCCTATGGAGAAATCTACTCCTAGACGATGGTCTATTGAATAATAATATTATAAATAAACATCCCCCCCATTTTGTGTACACAATTATTTATGGAGTTTATCCAAATCAAACAAAGTATTTATTTTTACGAATTAACAATCATCAACGATAAGGCCTTATTAAACTGCATCAAGGGGAATAAGTATATATATATGTATGTATATATACTTTATTCGTGTGGAGAGAGAAATTAGATTTCATTATTAAGAAATTTGTATGAGGTTTATAATACAGAATGAATTACAATTTAACGTCTAGGTTTTCTTCTCAAATAAACAAAGGTCAAAAAGACCAGACAATTAAAGACAAAGAACGCGACCAAAATTGCCAAATTTCTCCATTTATGCTTCACATCCCACCCAAATCTTGTCGAATAAAATTCTCTACCGGACTTGAACGGACAATAACGACATTCACTCGTAGTTTGAGGATGGTCCAGATAACCAGGTGCACCCGAAGCAAAATAGGCCAGTGTGTACTCGGCACATGTTGTATTCTCGGGCGCACGAAAGACAATCAGATCCTGTTGATCACAAACTACATTCAGACCATCGAGTTCATTTACGGCCAGACCTTCAATGTAATAATGAAAAGGGTCCAGCCAGTACATCCAGGCGCTCCAGAACCGAGGCATCTGCCAGGGAGATTGCATCAGGCCTGCAAACAAGATCAACACAGACATCACCAACGGATTGATCACCGCAGCCATCAACGGAGATTCAGAAAACGCCGCAATCACAAAACCCAGAGAGATGGCCCAACAAACCAAGACAGAGAAGGTAATATAGAAATAGCCTGCAGCCTCTGAGGAAGGGTTCATGCCCGAAGTCCAATAAAACCCAAACATGAAGCAAGCCGAAAAGAAAAAAACGTATGGCAATTCAGCCAAGAGAGCCGAGACACCCCATGGCAACCAATGATAGTATCTCGAAGCGTATTCTCTTCTAAAATACTCACGCTCTGTCATAAACTTGGGCTGACTAAGAATGATGAGTGTCATGGCCATGATAAATGTGCCAAAGAGAGCAAAGACCTTGTTGAGCAGATCCGAAGAAGAGTTACCAAGCTTCCAATAGGTGAATCCAGTGATCAAAGCTGTAAACATCACGTTCATGAAACGACCCAGGTTGTAGTCTGGTGAGCGCCAATAGGCCAACGCGATTCGCTGATAGACTAGTCTGAATTGGGTGCTTAATGGGGTCGCATACATCTTGGCCTCGCGAGTAGGCGACGTGTTTGATTTTAAATGGATTTCCTCGAGCTCTTCCTCCAACCGTTTTGCCTCTGTCGATCTTTCCCAGATCTCCGCCCAGTCTGCCTTGACCTTTCCCGTCGTGCCTGCGCCTACGCATTCCAGAATATACTCGGCCGGATTCGCTTCGGGTGCACACTGTGGTCCGCCGTTCGATTCAAAGTACCTGATCATTGTTGCCGAATCCTGTCCGATCTCGCCATAATAAGCCGTACGTCCGCCGCGCACCAGCAACAGCAGATGATCAAAGTGTTCAAACAAGATGGCCGATGGCTGATGAATCGTACAGAGCACAGGCCATCCCGAGTCTGCCAGTTTGCGAATGAATCGAATAATGTTATAAGAAGACTGCGCATCGAGACCCGAGGTGGGCTCATCCAGAAACAGCAACTGAGGCTTTCCTACCAGCTCCATACCGATCGTCAGCCGCTTGCGCTCCTCGACAGAGATGCCGAATCCCGACTCGACCAAGCCGATCTGAGCATCACCAATATCTTGCATCTCCAGCAGGTCCAGAATGGTCTCCACATAGGCATCCTTTTCCTGCTTGGGTACTTTATCCGATTGGCGCAAATAAGCGCTGAATCGAAGTGCCTCGCGCACGGTGACAGCGGGCTGGTGCACGTCCGTTTGCTCGCAATAGCCTGTGATGCGTTCAAAGTCTTCCATCAGTGTCTCGTTGTTCAAGTAGACGCGACCGTCGACTCTGCCGATTGTCTTTCGACGTGCCAGGACATCCAGTAGGGTGGTCTTTCCTGCGCCCGAAGAGCCCATGAGTGCCGTCAGATGGCCCGGACGCACCAAACCCGAGACGCCGTTCAGAAGCGGCAACTGTCCACCCTTGATTGGCACCGTGTAGTTAATGTCTTGCCAAGAAAACGTCGTGCCCTCGGATGCATCCACCTCGCGCTCTCTACGCTCTTTGGGTTCCTGAGGCGCTTTGCCCGGAAGATAGAGCCGGGTGAGTGTGCCAGCCTTGCTCAGTCCGCAGCATTCCATCACGCCCGCGGTCAGACAGGTGAAGAAGACAAAAAAGGCAATCAGGGCCAAAAAGTTGGGCGCCCACATGTCTTGGGGCTTGTAGTTGAGGTATTCGTTCAGGTAGTCGTCGCCTCGGACAAAGTTCATGCCCTGTTTACCGCCAACCATGGTGCAGGTTTTGTAGTTCCAGTCCGTGTAGGTGGGACCGTAAGGGACGGCGTTGCCAAGGCCCTCGCAGCTATACTCTTGGCCATGCAACTCGTTGATCAAGAGTGCCTTGTATCCATAAGTGAGGGGGTTGATCCAATAGAACCACGAGAGCCAGGGGTGCATCTTGCTATAGGGGATGGTGTAGCCTGTATAGGTTGTGACTGCGATCAGAACAATACCTGAGAGCTGTGTGGCGAGGAAGAAGCTGGAGGTGGCTGCGCCAAAGAAGCGGAAGAAGCCGTTCATGCACATGTTGATGAAGAACAGGATAATGAAGAAGCTAAAAAAGGCATCGGCCGAAGACTTGAGTCCCATCATAAAGTAAGCGCAGATTTCAAACAAAAGTACTTGAGCAATTGCGTAGGGTACGTCCATGACGACCTGAGCGAGATAGAAGGCCGAGGGTCTGTAGAGAGCGTATTGCTTATGTTTTTCCAGGATGGGTCTTCCCATCAAAAAGGTGATAAGCTCTGATTGTGAGATGAAGGCGTTGAAGAGGGTGGAGAAGAAGAGAGCGCCGCCACGTGAGAAGGCTCCAGCGCCATCGTGCTGCATTAGAAAGAAGCTAGAGGCTGTGATCAAGGATTGGATGAGGATGGTACCATAGCGAGAGATGAGAGCACCCATATCGGTAATGTTTAGATGGTATTGACGTGCGGTCAGAGCCTTGACTTGACCAAAGAAAGAGGCAATGTAAGGTGCTCTTTTGCTGGCCCGCTTTTGGTGTTCGTCCAACACGGCCTGTTCAAAGGCCAAAGCCGGCTTTTCGGTCTCGACAGAGCTATCGTATGCTGCAAGGTCGGTCTTCATCTGCCGGTAATGGTCCGAGACCAGAAAGAGTCGTTCGAAATCTAATGCCGTGCGTGGGGCCGTGTGCTCAAATCCAGGTTTGATTTCGCGTTCGTTGGGATTGCAGAGACTAGTCAAAAAGTCTGGAGTGGACTTACGTGCGGGACAATGAAAACCGAGGGATTCAAAGTATTCTTGTGCCAGCGCGGTTGGGCCAAAATAGAGACAGCAGCCGTTGTCTAGCAACATGACCTTGTCAAACAGAGAAAAAATACTGCTAGAGGCCTGATAAAGTGAAACCAACGTTGTCTTTTTGAGCACGTCCGTCATGATCCTGAGCGATCTAGCATAGTCTAGTGCAGAAGCAGCGTCCAGGCCACGTGTGGAACAGTCCCAGCAGTTAATCGTACTTGATGCTGTCATTTGTTCAGCAATTGACAGACGTTTGCGTTCACCGCCAGAGAGACCTCGAACATAAGCATTGCCAACCATGGTGTCCATCTGTTTAGTGAGTCCCAGCATGTTTCCGAGCATGAACAAGATCTTGTTGACAAAGTCGGTTTGTGTTTCACTCGGCAATTTTGTGCCAGGTACCTTGAGTCGCAGGGCGAATTGAAGGGTCTGTTGGGTGGTCAAGGTCGGATAGTGTTGGTCTTCTTCTTCATTGTAGCAGACCTGGCCGCGATATCGTCTGGCAAATGTCTCGGCATCAATACCACCATAACTTACCTCTCCATTGACGTCCGTATAGGAGCCACGCATGTTGGCAATGATCTTTAAAAATGTACTGCAACCAGCACCAGGGCGACCCAGAACCAATAGCATCTCGCCTTCTTTACAGTGGCCCGTCAAGTTGTTTAGAATCGTCTTTTTGTTCTTGCTCACACCGATGCCAAAGAATTTCCAGAATTGAAGAAATGAAAAGACGGTAGGAATTGTATGTGCATCTGCTGCTCGTCCCTTATAAGAATAATAATGAATTGTTGATTCTAATTTTTTTTTTTTTTTTTTTTTTTTTTTTTTTTTTTTTTTTTTTTGGTGGGTACCTTGACCGTCAGATTTTTCCAAGAGACACCCAGGTTTTTGGGTACATAACCTGCAGAAGTTTGATCCTCGCGAAGGCCACTCAAGAACTCGTCCAAATTAAATTCATCCACACCCTCTTCTAGATGCATTGATGTACGACTTAGACGCGCTAATTCCTTTTTTACATTCGTATAAGCTTCTTTTGCAGCTATATTCATGTTAATTCCAAGTTTTATCTTGGTAACGCATTATTTACCTTCTATATTCACTGTGGATTGACTATTTGAAGAGTGTTGATCTTTATCTCCATTTAGAAGATCTCGATCCGAATTCATCTTGAAATAAAAGAAAGAGAGAGAAAGAGAAAGAGAGAAATAGGGGACTTTTTTTTTTATGATTTTATTCTAAAGAATGGATTATAATAAGAATAAATAATAATCAGGAACCAAGTAAAAAATAAAATCTTTTTTTTTTTTTATACAAAGTCTTTTTTTTTTAGTACCGTAGCTCTAGCCGTGTTTACCGAAACCGATCTTGCCGATAGATTTCTTTCACGTGATTCATTGCTCATACATGACGTACAAATACAAAATAAGCCAATCAGCTTTAAAAGTACTCAATTTTATTTTTTTATTTTTTTATTTTTATTTTTATTTTTATTTTTATTTTTATTTTTATTTTTATTTTTATTTTTATTTTTATTTTTTTTTTTTTTCCTCTTCATCTTGGTAATGTCGACCATTCATAAATTTAGTGATAGTGAAGAAAGTGATACAAGTAAGATTTTTCTTTTAGTTTCTTTTTATTTATTTTTGTTGTAGGAACTGGAAATGATTTAAAAAAGGCCAAAAAGATGAAACAGAGAAAAAGAGGTAAGATAAGATGAAAAACAAAGAATTAAGAATTCCGAAGCTCCTTTGAATTTGGATAGACAATGTGGTGTAGTTCCTGGACCGGGGGAGGAGCCCTGTTCGAGAGCAATCACATGTAAAATACATCCGGTGGGAGCCAAAAGAGCAGTGACAGGAAGATCGCAGTCATTTAAGGATTTGGTGGCCATGTATCAAAAAAAGGGTATTGGAAGGCCTCACGGTAAAGATAGTAGCTTATTGTGCTAATTTAATTTATATATATATATATGTGTGTGTGTGTGTGTGTGTCACGTAGTACCTGGGAATGATAAGGAAGATCTCAAGATGGAGGAACAAGAGAATCAAGAGGAAGGAACGGATGACGTTGATTCTGAAGAAGAAACACAGACAATCTATCAAGCGTTGAAAAACAGTCGGCCTAGACCGCTAGGAGAAAGACAGATCTTTTATGTACAAAAAAGAAGGAAATATTTCAAAATAAGAGATATCCTATTGGATGCCATGACACCTAAATCGTCATAATGTCAAATGCCACACATGGATATCTAAGAAAAAAAAAAAAAAAAAAAAAAAAAAAAAAAGATAAAGTTTGACCGATTCCCCACCAATCAAATACAATTGATAACAAAGATTTCCCATATAAAATATAACCATAAACAGTGTGAAAATATACCAGCATTTTTCTTTTATTTTTTTCTTCTTCTTTTTTTTTTTGTAAGCATAGTATGGATGATAGGTTTAAATTACCACCTATTTCAACCCTAGATAGACCTACACATTACTTGTCTACTCCAAATGAAGATAAAACAGACAAAGACGTTCAAAGTGTAATACTTCAATGCAATACCATTTGCGATACCATGATTCAGGGCAAAAATCAATTCCTTCAAGACTCACATAGGCTCGATGATATGGTTCAGAGAGCCAATGAGATCCTGAATGCATTATTAAGGCTAAGAAAACATCAAATAGCTACCGAACAAACGGAAGTACCAGATAGTCCCAAGCGTAAAAGAAATGTAAGAGGAAAAGACGCCTGATATCATTTTAATCGTCAATAGAAAAAACCAATTTTTCAAGGAAAATGTCATTCTTGTCATATATCGGAAACACCTGAATGGAGAAGAGGTCCTGATGGTGCTCGTACGCTTTGTAATGCATGCGGATTACGTAAGAATTTACCACACACACACACACACACACACCACAAAGAGACCTTTCACTAATTTTCTTTTCTTTTTAAGATTACGCCAAAAAATCAAAAATAGAAAACCTCAAAACATAATAAATACACATAATATCTTTTTCTGTATTTGCATGAAAGTAGTGGTGTAACATCTTTTTGAATCAATCAATCAATCTAATGATTTTTGATCTTTTTTTTATCAGCCAAAGATGTGTAACAATGAGGAGAAATCGTGAAAGGCAATTTATTCCGAATTTGTGTGTACATACATTATTTCCGGAAATTAATGGGACACTTCAAAAAAAAAATTGTATCAATATAAAGATCTAATCATAGATAATGCAACTATATATAAACGCGAGGATATAAAGCTTCATGATGAAGACTATGACTCTAGTTGTATTCATTCACCATTCTATTCTTTTGAATTGAGATACTTGGAACATTCTAATTTTGAACTAATAAAATTTTGCCCTTTGTCTTATTTTTTTTTTTTTTTTTTACCATAAGCATGAATAAAAATATATCTTGAGATTATTATGTATGATTGGTATGCTTGAATGAGATCATAAGCAAGAAAGTAATATTATAGGATGCCTAACACATCCAACAAAAATTCCACTTGGCCATCATTACTTTCAGTAACTTCATTCTTTCTCTCATATGTTGAACATCTTCCTACAATAAAAAATATAACATTGGAACACTGCGTATTAATTTGTATATTTTCTTGGCACAACTGTAAGATTGGCATTTGGGGAGAAGGAGGTATCTCTTGTAAAATGCGTGTGTATAATGATTTGGACATAAAAGAATATATATATATATACCGGTGAACTAGCTTACCAAACCATTATGAATTTTGGTTTGGTTGTAGAGTTGAATAAGATTTATAGATAAAAGTAGAGTAGTTTGAATAGTCTTGACACGAAACCAAAGAGTTTGGTTGTATTATCGTAGCCAAAAAAAAAAAAAAAAAAAAAAAAATTGTAAATTGAGTTAAAGTTCTATTGAGTTAAGTAGCCACTAGATCTTGCGAAGTAGATCAGACTTGAGTTTGAGTAAAATGTAAAAAGATAAAATAAAAGAGATTTTCAATGAAGATTAGATGATTCAAGGCATTATTAGTCCTTCCAGTGATTTATAAATAAAGAGAATAATGAAGGTATTTTGGGGTTCGAAGGATGCTTGTTGGTAGCTTTTATAAAAAGAAAAAGAAAAGAGGGTAAGAATAATAAAAATAATAATAATAACAAAAGTTTGGCTAGTACATTAATACATATGTTTAGTATTACATGACTACCTCTTTAATATGCAAAGAGGGTAAACTTATGTATTAGAATCTCTTAACTACAATGATGAGATTATCGCTCAAAAATCAAATGTACTATGAATGGAATAATTATATCGTTTTCAAGTCCAGTAAATGAGAACTTGTATAATCATGTTTATACCTTTTATTTTTATGCTTCTTTTTGATCATTTATCTACTTTATCGTTCACTCTTTTTTTTTTTTTTTTTTTTTTTTTTTTCCTTCCAAGTATCCCATTAAACTTCCGGGAAAAATAATGTATGTTATCACATCAGCAGGATCTTATCATCCAATTATACCGACCGGTCTTATCTAATCTTTCAAATAATGAAGCAAAGCCACTCTATCTTGAGATTCTCTTTGTGCCTTCCTGGCTATTTCTTTCCCCGGATCCTTTTCAGCAACTCTTTTTGTTTCTTCTGGAGGATGTGTGACTCTCTTGGAACCTTGTTGTTTATGACCCAAACAAAGCCTATCGCGTTTAAGTACGGTAGCTATCGGATGTCGTTTTCCCTGACCATGTTTCCCTAGACCTTGTTCATATTGCCAACCTTGAGATCTCACCATGTTGAAACCTACGTTGGATCCATTCAATACCAAGAAATCAGGTGGTGGTGGTAATTGAGTCTGTTGAGAGACCATGTGTGCCGTACCTTGAACATGTACCTTTTGATCTAGAAATGAAATTTGACAAATCTCACACCATTGCGCAGTTGGTTTTTTTGGCTGGACATTGACAATCTGTTTATATAATGAAGCGACCTCATCTCCGCTTGTCTTTGGCTTTTTTTGCGGGGACTCCTCTTGCTTTGCAGATACAAACTCAACTGGACGTGCGTATTTTGAAATGGTCCTCTTCATTTAAAGAAAGAAAAGGAAAAGGAAATTTTTCCAGTGGACCGTTTTTTTTTTTTTTT
>JNDS01003372.1:0-20085 GCA_000697035.1 Rhizopus stolonifer B9770
TTTTTTTTTTTTTTTTTTTTTTTTTTTTGGAGAGTTTAGTCAAGCTGATGCTTATGATCATCTACAGGTGCTTTATATCGAGTCCAGTAATCATACACCAATAAAATGCGTTCATTAAAACAAGCATAACTTTAAAGTTACAAAATATTTCTAAAAAAATGTCCCGCCAAAAAAAAATTATCCCATTTATTAACCAGCGAATAAGATTTCTTTGCGAGAGGAATTTGAAACTATATCGAGTTATTGGTTTTTATTGTTGATCTTTAGTTTTATTTTGTTCAATATGCTTTAAAAAAAAAAAAGAAGAATACTAAGGTTAAATTCGTTTTTTAATGTGCCATTTGATTTGCTGAAAAGCTTGATTTGGGCCGATTTTTCTTTCCTGTTCTGAAAGTAAAGGATTTCCTCTCTTTTTTGGGTTACATCATTGCTGAAACCTGAACGGAATCGCCCCCTCCCCAGAAAATTAATTATGTGGACACAAAGTTTATTATCCCATTGGATTGGCCCAACTGTGTAAAAAACGGCTCCCACCGGGAATATGTCAAAAAATGTGGAGAAATTTTTGTCCCATCAAATCAAATACAAATCTCATGCAATATCTTTTTAAAACAGAGCACATGACCGTGGGGTATGTTACATTTCTCAAAATAGTTTTACTGAGTTTGGGTACGTATGTGAGCAGATCAACCAAAAATGGCCCAAAAGCTTATCGATCCCACATCTAGTAGCTCAAAGTGGTGAATAGCGGGAACTTCTTATCCATCTACCATGTAAACATCTAGCTCTTCCCAGTGTAGCAAAGCAAATAGTGTTCTTCGCAAATCTTCGGCATTTGAACAAAATCAAGCAGCGTTCATACTTCGCGTCTCTTACAGTATTACACAGTAATGCGTTGGATCAAAAAAAAAAAAAAAAAAAAAAAAAAAAAGGCTCCTCTGGGAACATTTTTTTCACTAAACTGAAATTTCATATAAAAGGACCATCATTTTGACCTCTTTTTTTTTTTCTGTATTCACTATTCTAAAACATGTTCAAAAAATTCAAAAGTAAATCTAATGATGATTCCCGACATGATCCAGAGACCAACGAAATAAAAAGACCAAGCTACTTGGTGCCTGGTATTCTTGTTACTACCTTGTTCTTTCTCTGGGGTTTCAGTTATGGTCTTTTGGATACCCTTAATAAACACTTTAGAAATGTTTTAGGCATTTGTAAGTTGTCTTCAATCTTGTATCCAGCATAAACTAATTATAATTTATTAGCTACCACTCAAAGTACATACATGCAAGTTGCCTACTTTGGTGCTTACTTCATTTTCAGTATACCGTACGGCTTTTTTTTTAAAGAATCAATCATAAGGCAACTAACATTATCTTTTTTTTTTAAAGTGCAAGTTTGATCAACAAAAAGTTCGGTTATAAAAGGGCTATGATCTTTGGTTTAGTATTGTATGTTATTGGTGCTCTCTGTTTCTATCCTTCTGCTACTTATCTCAGCTTTGGTGGCTTTGTGGGCGCTTTATTTGTCATTGCTTGTGGTCTCTCTACCCTTGAAACATGTACATAATTAAAAGAAAAGAAAAACCAAGTAGTTTGACATATATTAACATGATCTTTCGAAACAGGTGCAAATACATACATTGCAATTATCGGCTCAAGAGAAAGTGCATCGGTTAGAATCAATATTGCCCAAGCTTTCAATGGTCTTGCTAGTACTATTGCTCCTGTCGTTGCTTCCTATGCTTTCTTTGGAGGAAGTGAAGATGACACAAGTGAGGCTTCCTCAAACTTAGACTCTGTCAAATGGTGTTACATTGGTGTCGCTTGTGGTAAGTTCCAATGACTTGTTCATTTTTTTTTTCACAAATTCTCATAAACATGTCACGATAGGTGTATCGGTTATTGCCGTCCTTTTCTGTTTTGCCAATATTCCTGAAGTTGATGAAGAAGCAATCATGGCCGAAGATACTAAAAACACAGGTGAAATTGCCCGCCGTGCCCATCTTTACTCACCTCATATCCTGCTTGGTTCATTGACAATGTTCATGTATGTCGGAGCTCAAGTATCAGTAGCCTCTATGTTTATGTTTTATACAGCTGAAGTGGGTCAAATGGCTGACTCAAAGGGTTCAATCATCCTCTCTATTGGTATGGCCTGTTTTACTGTCGGACGATTTGTCTCTGCCATTCTTTTAAAGAAGTTCCGTGCGGATCACCTTATGGCCGCTTTCTCTGTCGGTGCTATTATTGCCACCGTCTTCGTCATTGCCATGAAGACTCCTGCCACCTCTTATGCTTTACTCGTTGTTCTCTTTTTTGAAAGTACTATGTTTCCTACCATCTTTTCTTTGGGAACAAAGGATTTGGGAAGAAACCACAAACGCGGTTCCGCAATGGGTAAGTTTGAAATTTCCAGCCAATTTTGTACAACGTTTCTAACATTTCTTCTCATAAAAGTTATTATGGGTGTCTCTGGCGGTGCCGTTCTTCCTCCTATTCAAGCTGTTGCTCATGACCATGCAAATGTTAATATCTCTTACATCATTCCTCTGATTGCTTTTGTTGTTGTTCTCTTTTATTCCCTTGTTGGTAGTAAATGGATCATGTATGTAGATGACGAAATTCAGGTCATACATGATGGTGACAGTGAAGACCTTTCCTCAGGTAGCGAAAAGAAACCATCTGTCATGGAAATAGAAAACAAAGGCATGTAATCTATCTCAAAAAAATGTAATTTTATTTAATATCTCTCTCTGTCTATAAATATTTTTTTTTTCTCTGTTAATAAAGACAAACATTTTTTGGTTGTACACCCGTTATATAAAACCAACATGATATATAGTAGGGACTTTAGGGCACTTTAAATGATCATGGTCATGGTCATAATAAAGTTGCTTAGGTAACCCATTTTTTTTAAGCAAAAAACAAATTCATTTAATAAACTCGTTCTCTTTTTTTTCCACTTAAAGCTTTATGTAGTCAAAAATTGGATGTTACAGTGATTTGCGTTTGAAAATCAAGCTTTTCTAAAACAGAAATCAACTTTTTATTTGACCAATCAACTGCTGATTAAATCCAGCACTTAAATATGATTCCAGGCAAGACCACAACTAAGAATGACTGTTATTATGATTTCTCTCTCATTCTCTTCCAACCTCTTACCACCCTTCTATTGTGTGTCCCTTTAATGCTAACAATGGATTACTTTTCGTACGATTGTAAATCAACATATCGCCATCTCTTTGTTTGGTTGCTCGATCCACTTCTCCAGGATGATAGAGTTTTTGTGTAATGTGCATTTTGGTTTTTTGCTCTACATGTTTTTTTTTTTTTTTTTTTTTGTGAAAAATACCCTCTCAGTTTTATCTCTCTCTGGTGTGATGACATGTAACTACAATGAGACAAATTAAATTTTGTTTACTACAAAAAAAATGTTGAATTTTTCTTTAGTTTTATATTACCTTCATGCGTACTTCCATTTATCCAGGCGCTGATACTTTATATACAAACCAAAAAGCTTGAAATATGAAGTCAGCAAGAAGAAACAAACAATATGAACGAAAGAAAGGAAACACAACCTAAATACAACTGATCAAAATAACTAAAACTGTTAAAAAGGAGTAAAAAGAAAAATGGATAGCAGCTTCTACTTCTAGAACTCAAATGGCGGTATGCGGTTCGTGTAACAATAGCGGCCACGCATCAGCCAGGAGCAAAGGTTGTTCAAACCACAATTTTACTTTAAACGAATTGATTTAAAGAAAGCTTGGGAACAACCATCAAAGATATAATCTCCCTCTCCCTCTCCCTCTCTCTCTCCCTTTAAAATCCTTTTTAAACGAGGAAAATGAAGACGGAATTGAAAAGTCGTTACTTAAGATCAAGGTCCTTTCTGGTTTTTTGCGTTATGTGGCGTTCAAAGCCCAAATTTTCGTCAAATACTGCATTTTAAAGCATTCAAAAAACCTATCCGTTGATATATTCCGACAAAACTTCTGGTACTCTGTATGCAGAACAGTTTACAAGACATAGTCCGTTGAAGAGTTTCAAAAACAATCCTCGGAAATGAACTCACTTGCTGGTACATGGAATGATTTGAGCAATATGAAAGGTGTAAACTCAACAGTGGCAAGTGATGGTATAAGCAATTACGGTCAAGTAATATCAACAACATGTGAAACAATTTCAACATCGTACAGTAATTACTATGTTGAAAACTTCCAAAATATCGCTACAAACTACTTTATATACATGATATATGTTATGAGTTAAGACGATCTTGAGTTCATTAAAAGTCTTAAAAAGTATTGTTTATTTATTAATTGTAATTGATGAGAATTTATATAAGTGATGCCTGTAATGATGAGCAGGGAACGACAATACTGGGAGAGCGCCAACAAGGGCACTTGTAAAGAAAAGAGTAATTGACAGGAAAAGACCCCAGCCATTAAAATGACAAGACAAAAGATTTGTCACAATAGAAGCTTAACGAAGTAAATAAACTGGGTAAACAAAAGTACTGTGTGGAGATAGTCACCAGCATTAGTACAAATAAAGGTTAAGATATACAGTGTGTATATATTAATATATGATCAGCACTGCTTTCCCTGTAGGTGCGAAAATAAAAGTTAAGTAATGCAAACCTTGTAATCTATATATGTAGGTTGCGAAAGTATCCACAATCAAGTATCTTGCTTACCAGTATATATTAAATGAACTGTTTTCTCTTCAGCTTAAAACAGCTGAAATTCCAGACGATATCCTTCCTTCTACAAAACAAGATGAAAAACGTAAAATCCAGGGTTATGTAGGCAATTTAAGTTTCGAGATAATAAACCGTCTTCCGTTGTTTCCAGTGACAAAAGAAACACTAAACAAAGCACCTTTTTGGTATTATACCGGTCTTAAGGCATGTGCTTTCCAAATATGAAACTCTGATTGCCAACAACCCAAATCCTCAAACCCAAGAACCAGAACCGAAGCCACATGACAAATCAAATACGAAGACAAAGAAGCAAAAATGAATGAAGCAAATCGAAAAGAAGTCTATACCCCCTGAGTATTTAGCTTGTTTCCAAATCCGGGTTTACGCTGGCGATTTATAAAAATTGACAGACCAAACCCGCAAAGCATATTTCTTGGTGCAGCTCTTGAACAAGAGCACAATGAAGCATCATACAACTATACCTTTAGATGCTTCCGTCATTAGCATAGTATAACGCCTCTCTTGAGCTTAATGATTTCATTGTCAAAGAAGTAGAGCAATACTTTCGGCCTTGTTCCATTGATCCTGGGAGGATTGATGCTTTTGTCTCGTACCATAAAGGCAATGATATACGCCGTCTATCTTCTTCTGAATATTATAACATGCATGAAACCGTAATTCGGCAGAAATCAGAACAGGGCCTCAAAAAACGATCAGGCCTTTAAACAATAGAGACAAATATACTTTCGCTAAAAACATCATCCATTGAACAATACGCGTCATACATCACTTATATGTTTGAGCATATGAACGCGTTATTTGGTTTTTGCAATTTTGAAACTGCAAAGATGAAATGGCCGAACTATCTTGGATCTCAAAAGACTATTTAAGAGAGTGTAAATATTTTATTAAACGTTGGAAAAAAATATAACCAACACTCAAGTTTCAACTAAATATTTCAACTCTTTTTTTTTTTTTCATTTTCTCTAATGCCTATTTGAGTAAGTATGATTCTCATTGTTATGCTTTTATATTACACTTCGATCCCATTGATTTTTTTTATTTTTTTTTTGCTTTCATACTTTCCTCAATTAGTTAAAATCACATATACCTTATAGCAAACGATAGAGAACCACTAATTTATTCTTTAGCTGAGACTTTAGATAACTTAGAACAATAGTGAAACTATGCTTTATAAGAATCGTCATTGACTTTGGGCCATTTTACAGCTTTGTCTGGGATAATGTAGCATTGCTTCAGGAAACATTTGTCTTCAATTTTAGACTGAGAACCAAATTCTGAGCAGTCTTTCACTAATGTATTCTTCAATATGACTGCTTCCTTTACGATCGCGTTCTATAAAAACTATGATTATTGAATGAATTGATAATTGAATAAAGTTAAACATGTCTTGTAGCAGAACAGTTGCTCTAAACTGTTGCTAGAGAACCCTTTGGATCTTTGACCATTGTACGGGTATTTAAGTGTTCGTCCAAATTGTGAAGACATATAACAGCCTGGTGATGCGAGCCTTGCCTAAGAGAACACCGCTTTTAATCCTAAGAGGGTTTTATTTTAACTGTATATTTATTGATCGCTCAGAACTAAATACATTACCACAGATCTGTGCAACAATGATCTTTTTTTTTTTTTTTTTTTTTGCTTCAAAGTCGAAATTACATTCTTCAACCAATTTGTTCAAAATTGCTTTTTCTTCATTCAAGACTTTAGGGCCGTCTTTTTTAATCAAGCCTGATTCGTTCCCATTCTTCTTGAATTCAAAGCACAGGCGGAGATCTACTTTGAATATGCTATTTTTCGTATCTCCCCTGTTTCGATAATAGTAAAATAAAACTAAAATCAGTAGATGAAGATGTTAACTAGTAGGTTTATATAAATGTTTTACCAGACCAAATCAATGATTGTATCTTCAAAGAGAGTTTCAAAGATACGTGACCAAAGTTTTATGATAAGTGTCCACTCTGAAGAGCTGTTCCACTTCTCCAAAAAAAAAAAAAAATTGCGACTCAGCACTTTGTATCCATTATAAACAAGCAAGTAAATAAGAAAAAAAAATCTCAATAATAGTAAGAATTCATATACTTACATTTCAGACATGATTGATAATTTTTTCTAGTCGTCTCCAGTCAAATTAAACGATTTTATAATTAGAACCTTATATTTTTGCTAGTCTGTCATCTAATAAGTTCACACCCACTGAGATTTTGAGAACTCAGTAACCCAGATAGAATTGAGTTTTGTCACCTTATTATTTCCTTTTTGGGGTTTTTGTTAAGTCAAGGTATCGGATCAGATGTATATTAAAGTAACGACAATCCTAATTTTCTTTTTTTATGAAAATCAAGAGTTTTTGCGCTTGAATACTTTTGATGCCACGAGAGATTGCCCAGTAAATTTTTTACATACCATACTGCTGGATATATCAAAATAGTTGATGTTCTTTCTTTGAAAAAAAAAAAAAAAAAGACCTGTTAAAAACCACCGAGAAAAGATACACTTCAAGACGCGTTGACGACTTATAGATACACAAGGACATTTGGAAGCTTGATGAGACAATGTGGTTCATTTGTTAGGAGAGATTACGAGCAACAACTCCAAATAGTACCAATGGTATTAAATTCTTTGTTCAGCAACAATCAATAGCTAATCCTAGTAATGGTTCATTATCAGGTGGTCTTTGTTTTTGAAAGGACTAGAAAAAAAAAGAGTGAGAAAGGTGCGCATATAACCTTACACCACGCATTAAATTCTCTATTATGCATTTACCATATTCCCACATATTTCTTTTTTTTTACAGAGAAATAAGATAACACTGTTGTTTCCCCTTGTTGTCCTGAGATTCCTATAGAGGGATTTACTCCAAGTAATAATGGATAACTTTTTAAATAGACGCTATTCTACTCGATTATTCAACGTTAATGAATTCTATATTCGGTGGCGGCTAATTGATAGCATATACAATTTTCAAAACTATAAAAAAGAAAATGAAAAAAGAAAAGAATAACTTTGGTTTCAAAATTTGAGATTTTTAAAATAGTTTAGTATTTATTGGCTGGTCTGCTGGGAATTTCCAAGTTTGGATCAAAAATCATTTAGTGTGAAGTAATTACCTTCTCTTCTCTTTCTTTTCTTTCTAGATCGTCTAAAGGCCTCTACATGGCTTTCCGCTTGGAAAATAAGAGCTTCATTGGCAGTATTTTCTATAGCATCAGTTACGCGATCGTCAGACATCGTGAAAGAATAAAGTTACAAAAATTGAGACCTTTGCATAGAAGTAATTTATTTTAAAGTCGGTTCTTGACGTCATTATTTTTCAAAAAGGGGATTTTACCACATGCTTAACTATGTGTAGGAACACTACTAACTACGCATATTCTTTCTCTTATAGATTCCTTCTAAGGCTATCCAACCTGTCGTATTTAAAGAAGGTTGATACATAAAATATCAGTATAAAATGTCATTTATTATAATAAAATAAAATAAAAATTCTATTTTTCGGTATTATTTAGGAATTTTGACACAATAATCTTAACAAAAGGTATATGATTAGTTAATTTCTACAGAAGTGTTGCGTGAAGTCATCCCACCAGAAAATTTAAGTTGCTTGAATATATTGATTCTCATTGTGGGCCTTTCTCGTTCCCACTGTGGTTGATTGTCCTCTCAGACCAGCTATAGATCATTGGCTTTGCAAGCCGTTACCTTGCCTACGTTGCACAAAAACTCTATCATCCTGGAGAAGTGGATCGAGCAACCAAACGAAGAGATGGCGATATGTTGATTTACAATCGTACGAAAAGTAATCCATTGTTAGCATTAAAGGGACACACAATAGAAGGGTGGTAAGAGGTTGGAAGAGAATGAGAGAGAAATCATAATAACAGTCATTCTTAGTTGTGGTCTTGCCTGGAATCATATTTAAGTGCTGGATTTAATCAGCAGTTGATTGGTCAAATAAAAAGTATGATTTCTGTTTTAGAAAAGCTTGATTTTCAAACGCAAATCACTGTATACAAAAACGAATTTTGGACGGAGAACAAAACGAATTCAGTTTATTGGAGTCACTGGAAAACACAAACGGAATAAAAACAGAGAACGGGAACCAATTTTCTATGATGTAAATAAGCCGGCAAACCCATTTTATTTTACTGTAAAACTTTGGAAGAATTCGGTTTCTGTGATATTTAAAAGTAAGCACTTGATGTATCTTATGTTCGGTCTGAGGTTTTTCTTCTGTAAAGTGTATGTCTAAAGATGTTACTTTCCTCTTTAGTTTTTCACTCTGCCAATCAAAGATTAGTATATCAAAAACAATCGAATTTTAAAATAGCAAAATCCCCATATTATAACTCTGTTCTATTAGTCCGATCTTTTATAATATTTCTATATTAAAAACACGTCCACTGTACCCTAAAACTCAAAGAGCCACAGGTCGTGATTGTACACATCTTGTGATATTCGGGTTCTTTCAATTTTTTTCTTAAAAAAAAAGGCTACATTCAAAGTGAACTCAAACAGAAATAGAACCAACAAATAGACTGGATGATAAGGAGGAGGAAAGATGAACTTTATGCAGAAGAGTGAATTATCTCTATCAAAAGAGACAAAACTTGACCATAAATGGAAAAAATGAAAATCATTTTCTGCAAATGTTTTTTTTTTTTTTTCCCACAAATAGCTCATGATTTAATCAATGCTTTGCATTAAATCAAAAAACTTCAATTACTTGAACAATTTAGAAAATAAATAAAGCAAATAAAACAAATAAACCTTCCCATGAGAAAAAGGAAAAAAAGTGGGAAACCTTTTTTTTTTTTTTTTTTTTGTCACTGGGAGAATTATGTCTTGTTTATATCGCAATCGAGAAATCCTGATACTAGCGGTACTGTAAAAAAAAAAAAAAAAAAAAAAAAAAAAAAAAAAAAAAAAAAAAAACGGTTTTGATTTCCCATTACCCCACAATTTGAACATCTTACTCACACACAAGATTCCGTCAAATAGTATAAAAAAAAGTATAAATATACTTTCTCTTTCTGATTGTGAAAATTATCTTTTTTATTGTAAAAAAAAAAAAAAAAAAAAAAACATGAGTGTAAATATACCAAGTCCACCACCAACATCAGAAACTGTGGGGTTGTTTGTACAAGAATTGACACCTATCGGTGGAAGCCTTGTTGGATCATTTTTTGTAGGACTCATACCTCTTTTGCTGGTTCTTGTTATGCTGGGTATATTCAAAGTTCCTGCTCATTATGCATCTGCGTCTGGGCTTATTGTTTGGTAAGTGCTGCAGTCAATATGTGTTTTTGATAATTTGAATAGTATATTTATTGCTATATTTGCTTGGCATATGCCAGCACAACAAGCTTTTCAATCAATTGGTAATGGGATTGTGTTTGCCAATTGGCCCATTATGTGGATTGTAGTGAATGCAATGTAAGGTTGAAAAAAAAAAAATGCATACACTAAAGCATAATTTAGGTTTATATACAACACAGCTGTCCTTTCTGGGATTTTCGAATATTTTCGTCGATGGATATTGACATATACACCTCCTGATAAGCGTGTTATTTTACTCATTATAGGATATAGTTTTGGTGCTCTTTTAGAAGGTTCGTGGGTTTGTATAAGGAAGAGGAGAGAGGGATTAATTGTTTTCTTTTTTGGTTAGGTGTGGCGGGATTTGGTACACCGGGAGCTATTTGTTCATCCTTAATGGTATCGTTAGGGTAAGAAAAAAAAAAAAAAAAAAAAAAAAAAAAAACAAAAGATCGAGTGTGTTCACAAATTAATTAAATGTAGATTTGATCCTTTGGATGCGTTAACCTATACTTTGATTTTCGACACTACACCCGTTGCTTTTGGCGCTTTAGGTATTCCTGTCACCACACTGGCTACAATTACTGGATTACCAGTCATGAAGCTATCGGCCATGATGGGACGTCAGTTGCCTCTTCTCAGTTTGTTTCTACCTCTATATGCTTTGATATTTTTCGCAGGTAACTTGTCTTCTTTCATGGTCGTTGGGTTAGAGCAAATTAAAAACTTTGAATATTATAGGATTTAGAGCAGGATTTATTGAATGTTGGCCAGTTGCCTTGGTTGCAGGTTTATCGTTTGCTATAATCCAAGTACGTAGATGATAGATATTTATTGTTTCTTATGTACTTCTTTTAATAGGGGGTTTTTGCAAATCTAGTAGGACCAGAACTTCCAGATCTAATTGCAGGTTTAGTTTCTCTTATCTCACTCATTGTTTTTGTTCAATTTTGGAAGCCAAAGTATAGACCTGAGTTCCATGCGTTGTTGGTCCCATCACAGCCTGCTGTCACAGATGAAGAAAACATGCAAGACGATGATTCGATCTCTGAAAAGGACGGTGTAGAAAAAAACACAGTTACTTTTGAAAACGCGCCTCCTAGCATTACCAATCAAAACTCATTAGAAATTCAAAAGCCAAACATGAAGGAAACTTTACTGGCTTGGAGTCCTTGGACCATTATCATAGTTGTTGTGATTATGTAAGTAAACAAGAGGATTTGATCAGAATACTAAACCATCACTCTTTCTTTTTTAAGATGGACTTTTGCCAAAGTGAACACATATGGAAAAATCTTGGTTTATTGGCCAAATCTTCATCAAAAAGTTTATCTTACCCTCTATGAAAAGAAATACGACGCAATCTGGACTTTTGAACCCTTAGCTACCGGTACAGCCATTCTTGTATCTGCTATACCATTTTGTGGCCTTGTTCTATGGAACGGATCCCATCCGAAAGTGTTTTGGATGTCTCTCAAAGAAACAGCTCGGCAACTCTTTTTCCCCATCATCACGGTCTCTCTGATCATGGCCTTTGCTTACCTTTACAACTATTCTGGTATTGCTTACACTATTGGTCTGACCTTATCTTCTGTCGGCCGGGCTTTTCCGTTTTTGTCTGCATGGCTGGGTTGGTTCGCGTGCTTTTTGTCTGGAAGTGATACCTCTGCTAACTCACTCTTTGGTAATCTCCAGGTTGTCGCTGCCAACCAAATTGGTTTATCTGCCATCTTGATGGCTGCTACCAATTCGAGTGGAGCCATTACCTCAAAGATGATCTCGCCTCAAAACTTGACTACGGGTGTTTCGACTATTGGTTTGAGAGGTCAAGAAGGTAAAGTGTTGAGACGTACAATTCTTCATTCGATTTTTATGGTATGTTTGGTGGGTGCCATGGCATGTGTTCAACAGTATGGTATTCCTGGAATCATTCCACCTTAATTTTTTTTTTTTTACCTTAATACATATTCAAATACTGTTCAGCTAATATTCATGTTGTTTGTTTAATAATAAATTGTTTTTGCTCTTTTGCCCCCCTTTTTTTTTGACAATATATTTCCTTTTTTACATTTACCTTTATGTTCCTGAATAAGTGTTGGACCGTCGAAAGTTAGAGAACATGGTTGATTGGGCTGTGGATATGATGTTTCCTACCTGTCATAAATTCGCTTTTGAACTTCAGAATTATCCAACTTGATCCTCTCTCTCCCCCCCCCCCTTTTTTTATCATCTTGTACAACTCGAACACCCTTATGTAAATTGATACACTGTGATGTACAGTAAGCGCAATGCCAATGGGCGGTTTTCATTTTCTCAAAGGCGGGTTTTTACATCTCAAAGGGCGGCTTTAAATGACTACATATTTTTTTTATGAGGATGGGCAGGAAAGAATTGTTGACGAAGGGGGGCGCGATGCAATGGATTGGGAAGAGAAAGTAAACCCTTATCATCTAGAAACGCTAACCCGTCTTAGACTCTACTGTGAAAAGCAAGGTTCAGAGCAAAAGTCAACTGATGAAGGCTTGGATGTTGAAATGGAAGAAATTACAGGTAAAAACAAAGCACTCACTTAATTGGTCAAGCTGCGTTAACCCCAGAAACCGCGTAAAAAATTAACTTTGGTAAATGTAGTCCACTACAACATATATTGTAAAAAAAAAAAAAAAAAAAAAAAAAAAAAAAAAAAAAAAAAATAACGGCTTGTAATTTAATACAGCAACACTTAATTAATAAATATGATATTCGGGATTAGTGTATAGGAGTCTATCGCCATTATTCGAGGCTTTTTTTTGTGTAGTAAAGATGACTAATGCGTTGAGCTAGTAGAACGATCACTACTGGTTATAAAGAGATATAACGTATAACTAGCAGTATGCAATTAAAAAAGTGAGAGTACATATTTCTTATAACGACATGTATGCTTTTGACCTGTGCTCTGGTATCTGATAAAGATTGGCCCTGAGGCCCGCTATGGCCACATAACTTGAATATATCGTCAGACTCACCTCAGATGGTTATATAAAAAAAGACAATAAAATAGCTATGTTATAACAAGGGCTTAATATTAATGTCTAGCCAGGACATAACAGCTTTAATGAAGATAAAAATTAAAAAAATGAGAAGTGAAAAAAAAAAGTACTACTTAGAAAAAAAAAAAAATGTTTAAACGGAAGACTTTCCAACAAAGGAAAAGGGAAGACGGGGAGAAGTAGCTTTTTCAGCAGTATTGAGTTCGACTGCTTTTCTCTTTCGATCGTCAATTATTCTTGCCAAGCTTTCCATCAATGCCTTTCCCATTAGAGTGACCTCCAACAGAGGAAGGAAATCCAATCTAATGTTTTTTGGTTTATTCGGGAAAGGAAGCTTCTTGGTGCGGGTGATTCTGGTGACGGTCTTACCAGCAGGAACGTTCATTATCAAAAGCTCGAGGTTCAGACCTAATAAAGAAAATAAAAATACATCAATAAAAGAACACGATAAAAATAATCGTATCATGTGTGCTACTTACCCATCATTAAGAAACCAATTGTATACAGTTGGTTGATCTTATGAGGACTGGTCTCGACAAGAACGCACAGCATATCTCTTATTGTTCTTGGTAACTTTACCATACCATCATCGAGGTATTTATTATCGATTACCAACACATCATGCTTACCGACTTCGGTACACCCAACTTCATCAGTGATTTTTTTAAAGAGGATGTCTACCTTTGCACCTGTTACTTTTCTTTCTCTTCTTTCTCTGAACTCCAGAGATCTACCTTCGTTTTTGCCAAGAGCAGAGGAGACACTCGTGCGCTCACCCAACTTGGCTTTTATCCCGCTTTTTTTAAAAGCTCGATATACAAATGTCCAAAGAGTATGGAGCAAATCACTCTCGGAAAAATCATTTGTATTCAACAGTTCGCCTTCTTCAAATAAACCAGCAGCATTCATAATGGATTCTTTTATCCAGCGCTTCTCAAAAGAATCATTGAACTTCAGCTTTTGATCCGAAGCAAATTCGTAGTAATCTGCAGCTGTTTCTAAGGTGTTGTTGTCATAAAGATTGATACAATTTTGTATCTCGTCTTGTAAATCAGGAAGTTCGACGAAGTTGTAGGTTCTTACTTCATCAGTTTCTTCGGGAGAAAAATAATTGGGCCAGATGGGATCTGCCAAGTCAACAATGTAAGACAGACAGGGATGCTCAAAAGTACTATCGTTGATTGCTTGCATTACGATGTCTTCTACAAATCTTCCACTTTTCAACCTCCATTTCTCGTCAACAGATAAATTCTCTAAGTAAGCAGTTGCAATTTTTTTATCATCAGCACTGATAGAGTTGTTACGCACTGATTTCGTGCTTTTTGTGCTTACTGTTGTGCTTGCTGTCGTGCTTGTTGTTGTGCTTGCTGTCGTGCTTGTTGTTGTGCTTACTGTCGTGCTTGTTGTTGTGCTTGCTGATTTAGAAGACTTCTTTATTTTGGCCTTCAATTCGTTGTAGATCAAGGTTCGCCAGTTATTAGTGTCACCGGAATCTTTTTTTATACGAAAGTTTAACCTTGAAGCCACTTCCTTAAACCGACGCTTCCATGTCCCTTTGAATACGTTCAAATGCGTGCCACAATAGCTGTTGATTATTGTCTCCTTTTCCACGCTAAGGAACAGATCCCAATCTACTTCATTATCTTCATTGACGGTTGCTTGGAGAGCAGTTGTTATGGCTATATAAATTGAAATAAAAAAAAAAAAAGTTAGTAACAAAACGGCACGTCAAATCGAAGTACGGATCAATTACACTCAACATAATTAATATCTTGCGACATATTAAATAAAAGAGAGAATATCAATAGTAGCTAGGATAAAGAATACTACCGCTATGGAAAATGGAAAACTGGATATCTCCGAAAAATGTCTAAATATCTCATCTCCAAAAATGGTTCATTTTTTAGCTAATCAGTAATTAGCTACACGACCAGAGACGAAATGACCGATTTCGTCATGGTATTTAACCTCCATTTTAACAAGCGATCAAGGACAAAAACTTTCCTTATAGGGTTTTGACAATTTTGTCAGGGGACTGATTAATGGAAAATAGTAAACTCACCTATGGAGTTCGATCACATCGTGTAGCGGATATGAGTGGCCAAGAAGTGTATACGGATTAATTATGGTAACGTCTCTGGTACTGAAGAAGTTTAAAATGTGTAGCGAAGGTGGTGCTCAAAGGATTTGAAGGCTGAAGCGCACATAGTGTTGTCCTATTGTCCAATTTTGTATTGTAATTTTCGTGTTCCTCTTATGCTCTGAACTCAAGTTAATTGTTTTTATCTATTTACCTCTCTCAACCATTTCCAGTGACCCGATCCATCCTCCAGTCTCTCATACCTTTTATTTTTTTTTTACTTTTTATTATTACACAAGACTGCTCACAGTATAAATAACTGAGAACGAGCATTGAATAAACATTATCTTTAAGCCTCTTTATCGCTTTTGGCATAAACAGTCGGATACTCGCCTTTTGGTCTAATCTTTGGTTCTTTGTTTTCTGGTCCCAATTATACGAAGTAGGTTTTTTCAGTCGGCCTTGGTTCTCGTGTAGATTGAAGTGAATTAACAAGCAATCGTGCTTAGAAATTTAGTTGGTACTCTTATTTGACATTTATCAAGTCCTTCAAAAAAGCGTACTGCAACTCCCAAGTATATTATCACAAATAGCAGAGCCTTTTTAAAAACCAGACAAAAAATAAAAGACAGCCTCACAAAAAAAATATTTTTTTCGTTCTTTAAAATAGAACTTTGGTGAAAATATCAGATTTTCCAGCAACACATCACCCATCTAATAGCAAGTCGACACGAAATAAGTGTTTCAGGCTGGAGAAGGATAATGCTGTAAAATGACATACTCAATCAGTTACAATATCAACTGCTCAGTCAAATAGATAACAGGCATAGGACAAGATTACAATAATAGGATTAGGATTAGAACGACTCAGATGAAATCATGAGAAATGCAACAGAGAGTCCTTATTACCAACATCTATATATAAAGGCGACGTAAATGACCCTAAAAAGAAAGGAAGGATAATTATTTAAAAAAGACCGAAATGAAAGAGCCCTAAGAGTAGTTATTTGTCTTTTTTATTTTATTTTAAATCCTTGGATCTTTCAAACAAAACAATCGCGTAAAAGTACACAATCTGTTTTATAAGAAAAAGTTTTTGATTTCATTGGAGAAAAAATGAGATCTTTTTGCAAAAGAAACACCCCATTGTTAACAAAGGATAATAATCCATGATGGGCTGGGAAACAATTCCTTTGTACAGCCATCTTAACAACAGGTGTAAAAATATTTCAAGTCAACACTCATACCTCAAAAATTTCATTCATGCCCTTCCATCATTTTCTCTGGTAGTAGAGTTCGAAAGTCAGGATCCTGTAAAGGTTATGGGGATAACACATGTCCCTATAAAATTGATAGGGTTAAATGCGTACAATTAAAATGCTTAATATGTAATCGTACAGAAAGTGTAATGGCATTTGGGGTAAAAAACATTAATTAAGAGTAAAAAAAAATCCTTTATTTGAACTAGTCAAAAGTCTCTCTTAGTTTCAAAGCAACGCGCTTTTACTTGCAGGAATAACCACGAGAAGGTGGAGACTATCTATTCCCAACCCCCAGATCCTAAGTTGTCTCCCCCAGATCCCATGTCGCATTGTCTTCGACAAGCATCTGAGCCGAACTTCAGAGAGTCTCCGCACTCAGCCGCCAGAGGAATGAAGCACTAGAAAAGTCAACGCCAATACTTAGAATGCTAGCGATCGAAGCCGGACTCCAAAGATTCTCTGCACTCAGCCCACCAGCAAACAAAGTCCCCCAGATCCAAAGATGCCAACTTCACATTGTCCAAGATCTGACCCGAGAAGCCCAGTAGAGGCAACGTCTGCAGCCAGCCCCAAGACAACAAAAGTACCACAACACGATCATGAACCTGCTACCAGACATCTGTGCCGGACTTCAAAGAGCCACCGTCACACAGCCGTCCAATCTGCAACACACTTGAAACAACACAAGCATACTACAACAGGTTTTATTTAACATTAGAAAAAGAAGAAGAAAAAGTTTACAGGCGGGTTACGTATTTTTATGTGAATAGAAAAGTAGTCACGTAAAGTATGTCGGAATTATAACAACAATCTAAAATGAATATTAAAACATTATCCTCATTACAATCAATATAAATAGCGTTCGTTTATTCAATAAAGCGATATTCATTCTTATCAAAAAGTCAGTTAAATAGCTTACTACGGTAAAATATAATCCTCTATATTTTACCAGATCTCTTAAGCTTTCTGCCAACCAGCTGGCATCCATTTAACTACCAATTTCATACTTATTTTAATTTATGCTGGATTTCCCTTAATTTTTGAAAACCGTGCTAGAAATTGTTGAAAAAAAATAACTGTTGTAAAATGACATACTCAATCAGTTACAATATCAACTGCTCAGTCAAATAGATAACAGGCATAGGACAAGATTACAATAATAGGATTAGGATTAGAACGACTCAGATGAAATCATGAGAAATGCAGCAGAGAGTCCTTATTACCAACATCTATATATAAAGGCGACGTAAATGACCCTAAAAAGAAAGGAAGGATAATTATTTAAAAAAGACCGGAATGAAAGAGCCCTAAGAGTAGTTATTTGTCTTTTTTATTTTATTTTAAATCCTTGGATCTTTCAAACAAAACAATAATCAATCCAATTATTTTTTTAAGGATAATGAGTACTGACGATATCCATATGAATGAGTTAGACATTAACGACAACTATGAAGGAGAAGTTACTCAGGAAATATATGTCACCCTGTATCAAACGAAGTTTGAAAGTTCAGATGTAGCTAATGTTGCAACCGCTATGTATGTTGACGAAGAACTCTGTGTGGAAATGAAATTACCTGACTCATCTGATGACGAGGAAGAGAGTGAGAGTGAGAGTAAAAAGGAAAGACTAAAAGAAAAACAGGAGCGCTTGAAAGCATTTGCCGAAGAAAACCTTGGCAAGCTCGAAGTTCCTGAAAAGGCCAAACGCAGTAATTGAAAGGTTACTGACAAGAAAATCAAAGACTTTGTCTTGCTAATAGACGATGGCATAGCCATAGAAGATGCTGCTGCTACAACCGTAATTAAGCTTAGCTCTACTTACAATTATCGAAAACTCATTGAAGATCGTGGATACAAATGTGTTTATTTACCACCATGCTCTCCCTTTCTCAATCCAATCGAAGCTTTGGTCAAAGGTTAAATCTAGAATCAAAAGAAATCCATTGGATACTACTGATCATTTGACTCCTCGTATAACGGATGCAGTAACCCACGTTACTCTTTAAGATTGTCGTGGTTGAATAAAGCACTCTGTAAGCTTTTTCCCTCGATGTATTACTAAAGAAGGAATGCTTTAAGCTTTTCTCAATAAAAGGTGGGAGATCCAGTATGGCTGGCTAATATATAAGTATTTTAATTTGAAGAATTGACCAAAAGAAAAGGGAAAAAAAGATTAAAGTAATAGTTGTTTGGTTGGTTAAATAATAGAATGGAACTGCCAGGTGGTTTGGTTATTGGTATGGTCACAAATTTAGTTTCACACATTTCAGCGGCTTATCTCAATAATAGATCCTTAAATTGGATTGCCCTTCAAATATTTCTCGAACACGTTTACTGAATGCTGAGCAGATGCCCTCTTGTCTTGAAATTGACTACGCTTGTCCTTATTTTTAACTATAGACCAGAATTGCTCAATAGGATTAAGCTTGGGTGAGTAAGGAGGAAGATAAACGCACTTATATCCGCTCTCGGTTATCATATTATCAATTACACCGGCAGTATGAATGGGTGCATTATCCATTACTATGTAGTATCCTTTAATTTCCGGAATGAAATCCATTTCGTCTATAGTTTTTTGAATAGACTTCATATAATGGCCAGTGACAGTACCTTTGGAGGCAGGCTTTTTTTGGTTTGGATGGCGCTTTTCTTTTGGGATTGCTAATATCAATCTTTTGACTTTTTAAACGGGTGCTCTTGGGGATTCCGAAGCTCCATTGATGCGACATATTTTGCTGAAACTACACCTAAAATTGTATGTGATTCTGCTCTGTTACTAGGTGTGGTCACAATAGCTGGTGTACCCTTAGCAGACCATCCTCCTGGAGGTCTCATATTGATATCAAAACCTGATTCGTCTACAAAAATGCAGTTTTCAAGGCAATTCATATCTGTTTTGCTCCTTTCTTCAACCCACGCTATACATTTTGCAATTTTGGTTGAATCGTTTTGAGGAGCCGAATGACGGGTGATTTTTTTTTTAAATGAAAGGTTGCATTCAGTTTTTAAGAAGTTTCTGACACTTGTTTCCTTAATAGTAAGACCCGCAAATTTTTCAGTAAGTGAAGTAACTGCATCTACGACTCGGGCTTGAGGGTTATCATTATAAAGGTTAACTAAATGAATTTTGTGCCTCTCTTCAAGCTGTCCTTTCTGCAATACCGCCAGATAATCCACCAGATTTAGTAGTATTGAACAATTTTACCCTATTATAATAGACAAAGAGCATTTTTTGTTCATTGGAGTAGCTTTTATATGGCTTAATTTGCTGCTTTGTTTTAACTACAATTTCTTCCATTTCAACATCCAAGCTTTCATCAGTTGACTTTTGCTCTGAACCTTGCTTTTCACAGTAGAGCTGAAGACGGGTTAGCATTTCTAGATGATAAGGGTTGACTTTACTTCCTCTTCCCAATCCACTGCATCGCGCCCCCCTTCGTCAACAATTCTTTCCTGCCCATCCTCATAAAAAAAATATGTAGTCATTTAAAGCCGCCCTTTGAGACTTTTCAGAATCCGCCTTTTTATTTAAAAACCGCCCATTGACGTTGCGCTTACTGTTGTTCCAAAAAGATAATCTATTAGAAAGGTACAAGTAACACCTTTTTTTCTTTTACTTTTTTTTTTTTTTTTTTTTTTTTTTTTTTTTTTAAAAAAGGTTTTTTTT
>JNDS01003374.1:0-14543 GCA_000697035.1 Rhizopus stolonifer B9770
AACTATAGTCTTTCAAAGCATCAATCAAATTTTATCATCTATGATATATTTTACTTGAAGGAAATTTTGTTTTTGGGTGTTGTTCAATGATGTGCACAAGTTAACAGTACTTTATAGTGGCAATAAATGAATAAAAAATAAAAGACAAGAAAAGGATGGGAAAGCACGTTTAGATTATGTTCTAAGGGTAATTTCTTTGCTTGTTTTCTATTCTTGAACGTTATTCCAAAATAAGAAAAAGTAATTCCGACTGGTAAATTTTTGAGACTAATCTCACCAAAATGAGACTGACGGTGAATATACTGCTCAGAAACTGAAATCTACGTTATAGTAATATTTTGATTTAATCGATTATATGGGAACTGAACATTAATGTTGATAATCTTTCATCAAAATTGTGCTTACACGTTTTTTTTTTTTTTTTTTTTTTTTTTTTTTTTTTTTTTTTTTTAGAAAAGATTCTCTTTTTATTTGCCTTACAGATTTAATGGGAAGATATTGTGGTACATGTGAAGACTTAATCATGTCTTGGCTACCAATGTATCTCAATGTAGCTAATAAAAAAAATTTAATTGAAAATCCCTTTAATTTACGCGTATAATTTGTTTTCTAAATGTTTATTTGTCTTTTTTTTTCTTTTCCAATCACCTTAACAGAAACCTCTTCAAGTTATCTCCAGATATGTTTAAAAAAGAAAAGAAACCCACCAAAAAAAAAAAACATTGTGTGTGTGTGTGTATATATATATATATATATGAGGAAAAGAATTTGTGAGATAAAATATTAAGCTTTATACGCGTCAAAGTGTTTTTATAAGTAATATAGCGACAAAGATGTGTGTGTCACTTGATCATTACAATATTAATTAGATTACAAATGAAAATAATATATCGTGTCACTATCTATCAAATGGCGTCACTTTGTATTGATTGACAAATGAAAAAAAGAAATCTGGGTAACGAACTTGCTTATGAAATATCAATAAAAGTTTTTCTTTTTCAGAAAAAAAAATCCGCTCAATTTACTCAGTAGGAAAAAAGAAAAATACGGTATGTAATGGGATTAAACTAAGTAACTTTTTTTTTTTTTTTTTTTTTTTTTGACAGGTAATGATTAAGATCAGTGCGTACAATTCATTCAACAAAAGCTACCATCTGTATTTAAATTAATCTCAACTTTTAGCAGCACTCGGAAACGATTCCGCGGATGGCAAAAAAAAATACAGTACTCTCACCTTTCTTTCTTTCGGGCGTGCAAACTCTTTTAAGCATGATATGGCACTAATATTGAACATGACATAAAATGTAGTGATTCATGTGTTATAAGCTTGTAAACAATTCAAATAAACCCGGGTTTTTTAAGGGAAAAAAAAAACTTCATTGATAAGAGGAATAAGAATTTTTTTTTTAACACGGAGAAAAGGTGCCGATTTTTTTTTTGTGTGTATGGATTGCTAAAGAGCCGTATTTTGTACATCATATCCTGAAATAGATTGCAAAAAAAAAAAAAAAAAAAAAAAAAAAACTACAAGTGAAATTTTTTGCTATCATACCAACCGAATTCGTTTTTCATATCAAATTATACAGCCTCATTACTACCGATTGCACAATTTTTTTTTTATAAAGACTCAATTTCTTTCAGTTTCGAATCTAAATAACGACAGAACCTCCTAAGAAACATGCATAAATTATTCTTATAGTTAGTGCTTTCCTTCAATAGTTTTTTTTTTTTTTTTTTTTTTTTTTTTTTTTTTTTTTTTTTTTTCATCTTTTCGCCTTACTTTTTACTACAGACCAAGACTGCTCAATTGGGTTGAGCTTTGGAAAGATACTCATAATCCATATTTGTAACATACGATTAATTTTACAGTCTAATATTAGTTACTTACTGGACAAGTATCTACGATAAGACAATAATCACCAAGTTGTTTATAACTTTCCAACACGTCTAATTAATTATAGTGGAATCAAAGTAACATACCTTTAAGGTCCAAATTAAATACTATTATCATGAAAGAGAAAAACCAAAGACTGTTCTAATTATCCCATACAATTTATCGTTAGGCTTTTCTGTTGCTGTATTACTTTTGTCAATGAGTTTAAAATGGCATATTGTTTTTTTTTTAAAAAAAAAATCTTACGTTTGAGCAATTGCGTGTTGTTTCGAAGCATAAAAAAAATATTTGAATGTCTCTTCTACACAATATAAGGAATCAAGTGTTCAATTGTATAATGTAGCAATGAAACAATGAGTCAAAACTAATATAATGTTGTTTCATCTATCAACATTTGTTAAACAGAAAAGCTCTCAAAGCAATCCCTTTCACTCGATGCAACGGAAAAAAAAAAATGAGTTCCTTTGGATTTGAGAACCTTTTAACAATGAATTTTAATAGACAAAAACAGGAAAGAACCAAGTTTAACTGGCTCGTCGTACTAGTTTGTGTTTTCCTCGTCAGAAAAAAATGGGAAATAAAAATTTTTTCAGTTAGACATTAGAAAGGTACATGTGAATCTAGAACAAAGTAAAAGGTATTGTCTTTTTTTTTTCTTCTAGACTTTCTGTATTTCTAAATTCATACAGAAAAAGTGAAACCTTATGTATGTGTGTTAAACAACATTATAGTTAGGCTAGAGAAACATGTAATTTCGCTTATTCAATTATTAGGATAAAGGTGCCCTGTGCATTTTATACCTTCAGTGGAGGTTAAAGACAAACAAGACATCTTTTTTTTTTTTTTCATGTAGTTTCGTCTTTCTCTTGATTTCTTCCTCCATATTTGACATGCCGGATCTGAAATTTTGCACTACTGTTTAACCAATTAAAGTTTCAATCTGTATCACGTCCTTTGATGACAACTATCCGTTGTTACAGTTTCATAATTTACTTGTCAGATTTATTTTGTACAATCCGTCTGGTGGGTATTGTCGGTTGCAAAAAAAAAAAAAAAAAAAAAATCAAATTGGCGGTTATAATAAAGTGTAATTGGCGACTAAATAAAAAAAAAATGGTTGTCGGTTAATAAAAATGTAATTGTGCAGACTTTTACAAAAATATCCAGCTACCTTTAGGCCTACCTCAAGGACTACTTTAAGGCGTATTTTTAAAATCCGAGCATTTTGTGCTTCTTTAAGCAAAGGATTATTTTTTCCGAAGTTTGTTTAAGTCAAAAATTACAAGCAGTAATGGAGCTAACAAATTGTAAGACGTCACAAATAAGGTCACCTTAATAACGATTCATTTATTGAAAAAATGTCAAATGCATATATAGCATTGCATGTCTTGATTTGCTTAACAGGCTAAGCTGCGTAATTGTTTAGTTGAGCATAACCAGTGCTTTTAATAAATAAATAAACAACACTATTCGTCATAACTCAATACTTGAAAGATCACATCTATTCAAGTATACTAACTCAGTCATATAACCTTCCAATTAATTTGATACCCTTTTGTTCCCCTATTTCAATCACGAATAAAAAAAAAAAAAAAAAGAGTTCTAAAAGTATCCAAGTTTTTACCGAAAATCCTCACCACCTCTAACTTTACAGTAACCATCAATATGCAAAACATTCAATGACAATTTATGAATAATGGGAAACTACTTCAACGATAGCAATTCATTTTAATTTTTCTGTTGTTGACTTAAATATTGTAAATTCGGATGGAAGAAGTCCCTTATTGTAAGGCGCAATTATCTTTGAATTCATAGATTATTCTCTGATTCAATTTGGGAATAGAAAAGACATAAATATTGCTGCGTTCCAACGATGGTATAAAATACATGCTGTTGAATTTCCTTTGAATAATCGTGCATTTGAGGAAGGATTCTCCACCAAGATGGTCTTAATCAATATGAGCTGTAAGTTCTTTTAAAAAGTAAGAAATGCTTGATGCAAGATAAAACAAGAATGATGTATGGTGGCAGAGGAATAGGCTTTAATGTAATTGAAGCATTTGTTTGATTTGCGCCTTTTACCACTTGGAGCTGGAGGTAACATGACTATGAATTTTGCAAAGATGTTTTCTCAACCTTGAACTGTCGCAGAATTTTTTTTTTTTTTTTTCGTTCACAAAGATAGCAGTTGTACAACTCCGAATAAAAAGTATCCGTTGATTTTATTTTGAGGTCAAATTTCAAACCAAGTGCCTTTTCTTTTTTCCTTTATAATTAGTAATCTAAATCTAAAACAAACATGTCTCTTTCTAAAAATATTCACAAAAGCTCTAAAAAAAAATAAAGGAACTTGACGATTTCACTCGTTTCTGCGAGAAGAAAGCCCTTCGATCCAATTAGAATTCATCAGCAAAATTTGGCCACAGCAACCGGCAATGTCATCTTGGCAACAATTCGACAAGCGCTTCAGGCCAAGGGCTTTTTTTTTTTTTTTTTTCAACCTGCTTTAAAACCTTTCTTATCACATCGCAATAAGTTAAGAAGAAAGATTTGGATGAATAACAAGATCAATTGGACCATCAATGACTGGAGTAAGGTCATTTGGTCAGATGAGTCCAGATTTGCACTTAGACATAACGATGGTGGTGTAAGAGTCATCCGAAATTTTAGTGAGAGGCTTCACAAGTAGTTTGTTTTGCCTATCTTCAAGTTTGGAAAAGGTTCCATCATGGTCTGGTTTTTTTTTTTTTTTTTTTTTTTTACGCTGGAGGATTAGGCCCCTTAGTTACATTATATGGGAGTGTAGGTCAAGATAAATATGTTCATTGTTTGAGTGACAAATTTTTGCCGTAACTTCATGAATTGACAAAGGAACATGATTACGAACTTTATTTTTCAAGAAGATGATGCATCCTGTCATACTGGTGGATATACTCTGTGGTGAAAAAAAAAAAAAAAAAAAAAAAAAACAAGGCATGTATCAAGGGCTTTGACTTTTGGCCTGCCCAAAGTTTTGACTTGAACCCCCTCGGGAACATCTGGTATGTTTTAGGAAAACGCATTGGTAAGCGTAGACATCAGACAAACAATCTAGAAGAGTTAGAGGTGATTATACACGAAGAATGGGCCAATTTAGATCAGGTTATTTGTGTCGAACTTTGTCGAAGTATGCCGTAAAGATGTAAGGCTGTTAAAAAAGCACTAGGAGGTCATACCAAGTATTGAGGTTATTATATATTTGATATATATATATATATATGTGAAATTTGGTAAATTTTGGATGATTTATTGCTCAAAGATTTGCATTTTTTTTTTTTTTTTTTTTTCAAAATCAACGGATACTTCTTGTTCGAAGTAGTATTAGTAAAGCTGAAGATTTGCAAAATCTGGATGATCACGAATAGATGGCTTTGGATGGAATAATGATAATCGACAATGGATTTGCAAATACTAGTATTGTGAATTATGAAGAAGTGCGAGGTATCTTAGATGATACTGATCAAGTTAAAGGATTTAAAAGTGCTTGTATGAAGAAATCCCAGGAAGAGCTAGTGATCAAGTTTGCAAACAATCTTGCTTCAAGAAATATTGATATCACTGCAATCCAGGAATATGTCAAAGAGCACGAGAATAAACATTCAGATGTTGCTTCTGTTTGTAGAGCTTTATGCGATGCAATGAATATCTATTATACGGATTATTCTACTGATCAATCAAATGAAGCAACTCTTGTCCGAGATACAATTGACATTTTTTTTTTTAGTTCCTTCTTTCCAAACAACCCACTAAAAAAATCAATTGGTGCTGATGCCATGACTTTTGATTCTTCCAAGAGATTTACCAGATTAGATTCATCACTCAAGAACCATGGTAAAAGAGCTTATTTTACGGTTGTTTTCCAATAAATCCGGCCATACTTTGTTGTCGTTAAAATCAAAATCAAACAAAACAAAACATGTAAATGAATTAGTCAAGTTGTGTAGAGAACAGAAAGAATCCATGAAAGCGATACATAATGATGTTTATTCTGATGTTTTCGTTTCTGGTGTTCTCATGAAGGTGAATTGTTATCATGTATATTGTATGGATCATGTGTTTGATGGAATGTATCGTGTTGTATTACTTAAGAGTCAATTTTCCTAATGATTGCTGCCAAATGCATCAGCTATTACCGATATTTCCTTTGTTCCAAAAGTTACAAATCATCGTTCATTCATCTGCAATAAAATTACGAAATCGTCCTCTGTCTGCTACTCGTCTTTTGGACAGTATTATTTCAATGCACACACCAAATTATTATCAAAGTTAGTAAATGAAAGCTAAATAAACATGATCCTGCTGTACAGCATGCCCGTCGACAATTATTCTAGCCAAATCTCATTTGTATATGTCAGACTCACTCCTAAAGCAATCATATATTTCTCATATTTAAGTTTTACTGCAAGTAAAGCGTTCACTTTTTTTTTTTTTCGAAATACATTTGAAAAGAGTGATCGTTCTAAAAAATTATTTAGTAGTATTGTAGCACCGTGTGAATTATCTGTTTTTTTTTTTCTTAATAACGGTGATGCTAACATTTGGTTTGGTGTTAAACATAAGACGATTTATAAAAACAAAGATAAAAGATATATTCAGACCGGCTGATTATTAAAATTGAGATAATTTTATTAAGATACAAAATACAAAGGATTTATAGACATTTAATAACAGGATCACTGAGTAGCTATCGGGATGGGGATAGCTATTCTGTCGCCTAAATTACTGCCTACAGAAGGAGAGTAGGGGCAGGATGGACAAACTGTAGTTGTGATTCTCTTCGTGGACTCCATGCCGAAAAAAAAAAAAAAAAAAGTGAGTAGCTATTTGATCCGGCAAATCTAGAAAACAGTTAATATACCCAATAAATCTATGTTTTTATGATATCTATCCATAGCTTTTGTATCAAAGACGTTGTTAACCATCATACATATCTTATTGGGTGTACGGATAATTAAGTAATGGTGAATCTATCTAAGTAAAGAAACCAGAAGATAAGTTGTTATAAACAATTGTACCTAATTTTCCGTGGTTATATAATACATTCATTCTAGTAAAATCTAGCCTTTAACTAAGGTGTGTATACAACGTTGATCAAAAACGCAAAGTAGGTTATGAGAAAAGCGCCAACCGGGATAGATATTTAAAAACGTCAATTGGCACCAGATACACTGTAATAGCGTGCCGTTTATTTTCAAAAAAAAAAAAAATGCTGTACAGTAACTAATAGTATCAAGGTTAATAGCTAATTATCTGAAATGAGAAGCAGCTTGTCTGACTAAGTTGAAACTTTGTATCAGTTAGCCGAAGTTGACATTATAATTTTTGGGAATCGACAACCAGATTTCGAATTGCGACATTTATTTTGCACAAAATGACAATATTTACCAGCCGCACTGTATTAAGGGAAGTTACTTGTTTCAAGAATAATGATAGTATAATTTTTTGTTCAAGATGAAAAGGGACTAGGAAAAGAGTTTCCAATACACTTTAAAAAAAAAAGGGTGGTCTATGCTCGATTATTGATCTCCACATTTTTTTTTATTTAAAACGCACTGTCTTAAAATCAATTTTCATTACTCGATTTGTTCAGATTTAATGAGCTCCAAAGTTGGGTGGCGGTATATTGGTTTAGTAGAAGTTATAAAAAAAACCATCGTTGTAATACCATTTGAAAAAACGTGGAATAACAAGCTCTCAGTGATACGTAGTATTATAAAAGAAAATCCCCACAGAATGTAAGCTCTATTTTGTTCAATGGATCGTTATGTCCCATGTGAGCCCTTTTTCGTGCATTTAATTAATAGTTGTGCGCTCAAGACATTTTAATTCTATTGTCACGCTTTGTTTCCCACGTTTGTGTGTGTGTGTGTGTGTGTGTGTGTGTGTGTGTGTGTGTGTGTGTGTGTGTGTGTATTTGACAGTTCTTTAAACTGTTTTCGATATAATGGTATTTTTGGAGTGATGTAAATTTTTCGTGATAGTTTAATTCATAGACTGAACAAGCTATCATCATTATTACCAAGATATAATCTGGTCTTTAGCAGGAATAGCTTAAACCAATGAATCATTTGATGCTTAAACATTTAAGACATAGAATGTTAAATACCATTCTAACTTCAAAATAGATTGCATCATTAGAGAACAAATCAATGTTTGAAGAAGCCCCTGCATTGTTTTAAGCTGTAAAAGCCAAAAGATGGGGGACAATAGGCTTATAACTAAGAACAATCGGGAAAAAGTTATATAAAGGGGATTCCTATATTCTTTTCTGTGTGAAAGGTATACAATTTAAATAAGATTAATGCACATTTAAAAACGCATTGCACATCATTTTCACCCAGCGCAACTCCGAAGCATCTGTAACTGCCTAGACTTTTTTTTTATTTACTTGAAATAGAAATCAATTAAGCTCACAATCTGAATAAGTGTCTGTGTCTGTGTGTTCATCAAGAAATGATTTCCACGTTCAAAAAAAAAAAAAAAAAAACTTATCATTCTCGGCTTAAATATCGCGGGGAATGAGGTTAAAAAAGGGGACAGAGGATGTCAGGCCATGTTGCACATTGAAAGAGACCAATGTTTGGATGTAATTTATTTCAATCACCGCCATCACAATATAAAAGAAGAGCGGTAATTTAAAAAAGACAAAAGAGAGAAAGAATTAAGCCAAAAAGGGAAGAAGACAAGTGAGGGGCAAGTACTTTATTGAACCAAATGTGCGTCTATTTTATTATCTTGCATATAGATATTTCTTTCAAAAGAAATCTTTCCAAAGATACGATTCTTATCATTTAAATGAAGTCGGGGCCACCATTTCAACTCAGTAATAGTTTTTGTAAATTAAAACCAAAAGCAGCTTTCGGGAGATGTCTTGAATAAAGTTTGCTAAAAATAAAGAGCGGTATCCGGAGTCAAAGCTATGCCATAATATTGCTAAACAGAAGATTCCGGCTGTTAAGATCAATAAGCTTAGTTACACCACACATCTGTATCACACAATCGGTGCATGAGAAATCAAGTTTTACTTTATTGGTTCAATAACTTGACGTCTTTTAGTATTGTAGCACCTTTATCTTCAGAGCCTACTTAATGGCCTCTCTTTTTTTCCTACTTTCTTTTTTTTTTTCTCCTTTAAATTTTTCTTCTTTATAACTTTGTTGTATAAAAGACTCTTCACTTTTTTTTTTCTTTCTACCCACACCAATCCTTCCTTACTTTTTACTTTCCAATCCTTCGCTTACAACAATGAACAAAATTCAATGGTCCACTGAATATCTCAACGAATATCCTCAACATTCATATCCCACTACATCTGCCAAACTTGATCAATCAAGTTTAATGTATCCTGGTAAAATAGTCTTATGATTTAAAAATTGTATATACTTATTCTTAGTAGTATCCCCTTTCTATGCGTCTACTGTCGCTACCTCACCTTCTGCTTCTCCCTTGTCTGCCAGCAGTGGTGCCATGTATGCTTCTGAGCCCTTTGTGGCTTCAAGCCCTCCCTTTACAGGTAGCCCTGACAGTTTAATGTCCGGTTTTGCATCAGCGCCCATCTACCACTCACCTCCACTTGTCCAATCTTCTTCCAGTTCTACCATGAGTAGTACAAGCAGCGCTTACCTCAATGAAACGATCGCCAAGGCTTCTGCCTTGCCCGAATCCTTCTACCCAGAATTCCTTCAGTACTCTAAAGAGTCCTTTGAACAAAACGGCTGTGCCCGCAAACAAAGTTCTCAACAAAAGAAACGTGTAAGAGAAGAAGAAGACGATGAAGATGAAGATGAGATGAAAGAAGATGAAAAACGCGCTTCTCGTAAAGTTAAAATTGAGTAAGTTTAACAAATATAAATGATTTACCTCTTACTCATATGTATGTACACAGCCAAGAATCCACAGATACCAATGTCAGTGAAATGAGACGCCAGATCCATATTCAATCGGAGCAAAAACGTCGCGCTCAAATTAAGGATGGTTTTGAGGATTTACGTAGTGAATTACCTGCTTGTTTGAATAAGAAGATGAGTAAAGTGACATTGTTACATCGCAGTAAGTTACCACAAAAAATCATGTTTTTTTTTTTTTTTTTTTAATACTTAACTTTTTATTAGCTGTTCAACATATTCAACATTTGAAGAACACTCAAATGACTATTTTGTCTGAGCTTGAACGCCTTGTACAAGAAAATGAGCAACTCAGAAGGTAAGAAAAAGAAAGACAAATGTGTGTGTACACCTCAACTAAAACCAATTTATTCAGTTTCCAACAAAGTGTATTACAAAAACAAGCCCTCGAGAACATGTACTCTATGTAGAGTCTTTTTTTTTTTCCAGCCCCAAAAAAAAAACTTGTTATCTATTTATATATGTCAACCCTAATACCTTTGCATCACTCTGAATACCCCCACTTACTCTCTCTCTCTCTCCTTATTGAAACAAGACACAAAAAAAAAAAAACTCCAAAAAAACTACAAAAAAAAAAATATCCAACAAACCTTCCCGCACTTTATCTCACCATAGAACAAAGTTAGCATATCACAAAGCAACAGCTGTATAGCTCTATACAAAAAAAACCCCCCTTCACTTTTCGACATAGAAACTCCCTTCCGTATGTAATTTCTTTTTATTTCTTTTGAAAAGAAAATAAAACGTTTTATGAAACAACAACAACCTCCTCTTCTCTCATATGCAGAATCAAAGACAATGTCTCATTTTTTATTTTCAAAGCGCAAGGTTTTTATCGTGTCCTAAAATCTTTCACATCCGTTTAATTGGTTTTACTGTTTGCGTGCACCACATAATGTTCCATGTTTGTACTTGCTCTTTACCAATTTTTTTTAAAAAAAAATATCAACTGCTATTACAATATCTTTGAACAACGCTAATTACACAGACATCAAAAAGAAAAAAGGCCAATATAAACAAGTTTTGCCAGTATACACAAGACTAGAGAAAAACCAATCTGGGTTTGTGTTTTACAGAATTCAAAGGTTCAAAGCAATGTCAAATAAAAGATTGTCTGTTTCTGAAGCCAAAAAAAAAAAAAAAAAAAAGAGTTTGACGCGAGATTATAATCAGGAACAAACCAACTTTATATGGCTAATAAATCCACCACCAGCAAAATTATTAGATTAAAGTGATTCTGAACATTTTCAAGTACAACCAACATCCCCCCCCCCCCTCAAAAAGACAATGCTATAACATTTTTCTAACTCATCCAAAAGTTTCAAATTATTCTTGAGATGTTTTCCTACCTCTAAAACATATCATGTCACTCTTTCATTTATGTGGCATTTAAAGATGAATATATGGTTTAAAATTATTCGTCACTTTAAACCGTCAACATGTTTTCTTATTGTCATTCTCTTTTGTGTGTTTATTCGTCGACTTCATTTTTTTTTTATTATTATTACTATTTACCAAGACATGGTATATTTTTCACTGGTTTCTAATAAACCTACAGCCATTTTCAAAGCTGATTCAATATTTTGATTCAATAAACCTTGATCTTTACATTTACTATGAACATCTTCAAGCAATTGTTTTTGTTTGGAGTGTGTATTGATGATAATCGGTAGTTGCAATAAAATTTTACAAATGGTGATGGTCAGTTGCATACGTTTCCATACGCTAAAGTAGGAAAGTTGTCTTAATTCATGTTGAAGTTCATAAAGTCGTAAAAGTTCAAACTGTATCACTTTATAATATTGACGGGTGGCTATTTTTTTTTTTTTTTTTTGTGAGAAAGGAATTAATCAATAAACTTACATTGAAATAATTCTTTCATCCTTTTAAAAGCAAGTTCGATTTGTTGAACAGCATCATCTGTTATGTGTAAACCAGAATTTGTTTCATTTAAAGCGTCTAATAAAAAAAAAAAAGATTAAAAAAGGATTGTTCTCGTGATATCATAAGATGTGTTACATATAAAGGTCCTTAGTGTTTGAAACTCTCCTTCTAACATTTCATTAAACAACTAGATATGTGTGTATGTTTAAGAGGTTGAGAGTGAGAGAGAGAGAGAGAGAGAAAGGGGGGGGGGGAGAAGCGTTAAAAGAATTTTTGTGTGTTGGTTGGTTGATGTTACCTGATGTAATACACGCTGTAAGGTATCATTTGAATTTGTATCGTCAAAGGACTCAAAAGTAGTACTAAATGAATGTGTGCCTTGTTGTGTGGATAAATCATAGACTAATTTAGTAGAAGGATTGATTAAAGTTTCATAAGCGATAGATAAGACTAAGCATTAAAGTCAGTGGAGGGGTATTGAATATGAAATACTTGCTTTGAAAACTTTGAGTTGCATGAGGATAAGAAGGTACGAACTTGTCCGGATGACAAATTCTACTTTTCTATTGTGAACAGGTTGAATAAAAGAAATAAAACGGATGGTTTACTTTAATGTAAGCTCTTCTAATTTCTTCTGACGTAGCAGTTTTTTCAATTCCAAGTACACGGTAATAATCTGTTGCTTTTAATATTTCATCAACAAGATAATATTTATCTTCCTTTGGCTTATTTATAAACGGCATTTTTTTTTAAAAAAAAATATGAAAAAAAAAGGAAAGAAAATACGATATAAAAGTCGCCCCTCTTTTTTTTTTCTCTCCTTCTATTGACATGTGAAAAATAGTTTTGTTATAAATTTACCAAAAAAAAAATCTATTTTATTTAGATCTTTTGCATAGCAGCAATATCAACGGATTGGACGTAGTCTTCCAAATCAGTGATTTGTTCAGTCAAATCATCCAAAAGAACCTTATCATCTTCAACAACACAGTTGATTTGAAGCTTTCTGATACCGTAACCAATGGGAACAAATTGAGAACCACCCCACAAGAGACCGTCTTGAGCAATAGCTCTGACAGCAGCAGTCAAGGCATCCATGTCAGTCTCATCATCCCAAGGCTTAATTTCCAATGTGATGGTGGTCTTGGCAATGGTCTTGGGCTTGTTGGCCTTCTTGGCATTGTATTCAGCAACACGTTGAGCCTTGATTCTTTCGGCTTCAGCATCTTCTTCTTCGTCAGAACCGAAAAGATCAATATCATCTTCGTCTTCTTCAGCAGCAGCAGCAGCAGCAGCAGCAGGAGCAGCAGCAACAGTCCTATATCTTTTGCATGAGTCATAGCATTTTTATGCATATTTTTTTTCTTCTATTTACTTGGCAGCTAAACCTTTGACGGCAGCAATGTGGTTGTACCATCTAGCCAAATGAGGGTAAGCTTCAGCAGAAACACCTTCAGTCAAGGCGTTAAAGACGGAAACATCAGCTTCAGAGAGCTCAACACTATTATCAAAGCTATTAGTTTTTTTCTTTTTGTCTTTTTTTTTTTTTTTTTTTTTTTTCTTACCCCTTAACATAAGAGACGTTTTCAAAGTAGCTGTTGAGGATGTTTTGAGCTAAAGGGGCTTCAAGGGTGAAAGACATGATGCGTAATGGAGAAAGAAGAAAATATTCTTGCGTCGAATTTTTTTTTTGGACTCCTGTGAGAATAAGCCACCATGTAGTGACCTGTAATTTTAGGGAACGGATTACTACTTGTTAAAGGTATATGATGATATACACGATTGCTGCTCAGGGCATTCATTTAAATATACTTCTGAAAACACGTTGCTCTGTTCTACAGAAAAGAATTTTTTTTTTAAAAAAAGAAAGGACATGCTTGCCAAGCAAGTTATTTTATGATTGAAGGAGTTTATTGCTTAAATCAAGCACACACTATCTATGGACTAATGATAGGGTACACCCTAAGATTGCACACCTCAAGATTAGGTTAGCTCTTATGAGCCATATTCAAAGACAAAATCGTGATACTTTATAGAGCTTCTCTTACTAGTTTTAAAAATCGGATTAAAACTTCTGTAATAAAGAATAAAACTAGATGGCGTTAAAACAAGAATAACACACCCGTGTCTTGTTTTCAATCAAACAAAGGGCTATATATACACTTCAACAGCGAAAATGTCTTTTTGGTTCAATTGAAAAATAAAAATGAATTTTTTTTACTTGTTTTCTTTATTAACATTAATGAGCTTGTTGAATAAAGTGAGTATCTGGAAAAACCTGGAATCGATAATTGGGTACTGAAAAAGACAAGCAACAAAGAACAAGACCTTTTGTATTGCGACTTTATCCTGCCCCTATCCGTGGCTTTGTTAATCCTCATAAAACCAAAACAGGGACTTGTTAAAATTCTTATAAATCCCATACTTGTCAATTACAATTTTTTTCTTTCTTTCTCGCTCCTTATTCCTACCCTTATTATCTCTCTCATACGCACGCACATAAACTAAAAAATGGTAAGCTGTTGGTTTATCGCAGAGAAAGAGTATTAAATATATGACAGTATACAGTCAAAAAATGAAATAACAAGAACCTACATAAAGTAATAATGATGCTTCGTGTATTACCAATGACCACCAACAAGCACAGGCCAGGCTTTCATTTTGGGCCTGCTTAAATACATGCATCTACTGAAGATGGTTGGCTATGTATCTAATCATGCAGTGACAACCATTCAAAATCAAAACAATAAAGACAAGCTTGGTTTAAGCATATTTTTATTTGCACGTATCAAACTTTTTTTTTTTTTTTTTTTTTTTTTTTT
>JNDS01003376.1:0-13762 GCA_000697035.1 Rhizopus stolonifer B9770
TTCAATTTGCACCCATATATGTCCCCCTCCTCCGCCCCTCGCATATACATGTCACACATATATCTCATATATATGCTTTATATATATCTCATATATATGCTTTATATATATATATGTCTCATATATACATCTCACACTCATACTATATTCTACAAACTCTATACACACAACTCCACATACCAGCCTGTAAAAATTTTCTTTTTTTCTTTTTTTTCTTTTTTTCTTCTTTTTTTTCGTATAAATACAAAATTATTCATCTTTACTCATCCTCAAGAACATCCACAACAACTCATCAAAGTCAATATATATGTAGTGTTTTTAATTAAATAATGACATAGTCGATTTCGGAGGAAGGTTACACTAGTGCTTTTTGAAAAATACAAATACAGATAGGAAATATTCTTGGGCTTGAAATTAATTGATTCGCTGCGGGAATATAGAAGTTTATATTTTTGGGAATTTTAAAGAAATGTTTTCCCAATAAGTTTTGTGCTTTTAAAAAATGCGCGATGAAATTGTTGAAGTACGGTAATTGTAATGCTTATGTTTGGAGGGCTTCGGTTCCTAGTATAATGGTTATAATGCTTTTCTTGGTTGCTCAAGACGCTGGTTCAAATGCCCAAAGCCGCAATTTCCTGTCTTTTCTTTCGTGGGTATAGCCCTCTTATATTTATCTAGTTTCTTTGTGGGTTGAAAAGCCCTGTTACTACAAAAATTTCAAAAAAAATGCCCGCTATGTTGGTGACATTGATAATAAAATCTTCAGAAAAAAAAAAGTAATGCTTATGTTTGGAGGTCCTTTCTAAAGTAATGTCACACGAAACTACAACCAATCAAAACACACTGTGGCCCAGCCATTTGATTTTTTTAACTCCGGAAATCAATAATCTATGTGATAGATTATTGACAACAATTATTGATAACCATCATTGACAACAGACAAAAAAAATAGAAAATCCCAAAAAGCCAAAAAAAATCTCATCAGTATAAATATCCCTCAACTTTACTTTACTTTTTCTTTACTTTTACTTTTACTTTATTTTATCTTTTTATCTTTTTTCACTTAATAAATCACAAGTGTTTTTTTTATAAACTTTTGATCTTATTATCAACATACAAGTCAAGTCCTTTGAAGCCAATATATCTTCATCGTAATTCCCTTTTTTTTATTTTACTCTTTTATTTTTACTTTACTTTTTACTCTTTACTCAACTCAAGTCTGATCCGCTTAAACAAGATCTGGTGGTCACTTTACAAGAACCTATTTTATTCAACCTTAAACAAGAACTATCTCTGCTCAGGCACAAACACTTTTATTTTTATCAATCACAACTACTCTTAAAGCCATAAACCCGAACAAATAACAACACCAAGGCCATGACGAAATTACACCAACGCCAGCTTCGCTCTGGCAAACTTTTACTGCATACTCCAGAGCTGTAAAAGGCTCAAGTATAACGCCTTTCGAAGATTCAGAAGGCAAAACAATCGCCCAGGAAAGACGTGAAGCTCGCCTATGGGTTCGATCTTCTGAAAAAAACAGTGTCGTATTCGAAATGCAGGACTCCACTTCACCAGCTGCTTTTCTTCAAGCTCTATCGGAGCAGTTTCCAAATGCAATCGGTGTTGTTTCTGTCAACCAAGGAACTCACCATGGCGCAGTAATCGCTTTTTATTCCGTTGAAGCACAGACTAAGGCGTGTTCTACAGGAGTGCAAGTTAACAACCTTTATCTACCAACAGTTCAGTGTTTGTATCTCCTTGAAAAGATTGCCAATTTTGAGACCAGAAGAGTTGACATCTTTATTGAGAAAAACATTAAAAGTTCTACATGTTGGTCTAAATTTTGATTCTGCTACCAAGTTGTTTTTTAGCAAAGATTATGCGATAATTGATACTACACAGACAGGCGGACCTAACTTTTGTGAACTTATACATGAGATGCATCTGGATAGTCATTGCATTATCATGGCCTCGTGGAGGGGAATGGAGAAACACTGTATCTACTGCCATAAGCCGGAGCATATCAGACAGTAATGCCCGAAGCTGGAGGCGCGTTGAGTGAAGACTTGTTACACTTGCGGTAGCCCAGATCATCTATTTCGCAACTGTCCTAAACGCGCCACTGAGTCCGTCGGTGATAAGAGACCACGCACCGACCACATCGAACCTAAGGTCAGAGAAGTTCACCAAGAGAGATCTGTAAGAACGATACGCAAGAATCGAATTGAGCCTATTACTGTTGGGGATGTTGTGAATGAGTAAAGATTGATAGAAATATTATAAGACTGAGTACAGGCAATTCCCTGATCAGCTACTAAATATTTACTTGATCTGACCATCTTAACATATCCCGATCCATATGCTTAACAGATACTTTAATTTATTGATGCACATCGTGAATGGCATAAGGCTTTGCTTAACAAATAAACTCGATTACACTAGAGATCAGATTGTCCTACAACAAATTCGACTTCAACCCCATACAATTATATGACGATTCCAGATCTGACATGAATCAATGATCATATCAGACTGATAAAGATATCAAACCCCAGTATGGGATCAATCATTGGCAGCAAACAATTGCATAATTTAGATAGGAAAAAACACTTCTCAGAAGCTATAAATAAGCACTCTCTTTACAAATAATAAACGGGGATCTTTTGTTTCATTGTATTTCTACTTGTCTATCTTTTCCTATTTAAAACAGGGGACTTCATTCGTTCATCTCAATCAGCTGAGAAGCCCAAATCACACACACCGATAGATCCACTATGGAAAATGGAGCTATTTTGATCTTCAGTCAATGCTCAAATATCTATTTTTTTAATTCAATTCCCACTCATCTCCAGAACTCTACGACAAATGACTGAATAGCTATTTTTTTAAGAACACCACATTTTGTATATGAATATCTACGGCAAATGACTGAAAATCTATTTTTTACTTTTTGTGTTATTTTTTAATTTAAAGGAAACGGAATGAATTTTTGGCTTGGTGGTATGAGTTAGGGATAGATGTATAGTGTTTATTAAAAAATCACAATTGCTTCAAAAGCCCAAGAGGGGCAATCTCTAAATCCCTTAGCTATGTCCATATCTGGTTAAATGATATACCGGCAATTCAAACTTTGCGCTGCCTAATTTACCAGCAAGACAATCGATATCTCGGAACACTCACATGGTTTCGTGTCAACATCTACTTACTGCAGAACTGATAGAAACAAAATTATCCAACATGGATGTTAGCACAGGACGACTGCAAATTAAAGCTTTCGATCATTTTTTTCTATCTTCACAACTTTCTTAAAGCTGCTTAATTGACTGGTGTGATTTATCGAAATTGGACACGCAAAAAGTGCAATAAAAGTGAGTGTTTGAAATACTGTAAATGTTAGATTGAGACATATTAATAAGTGGTGTATCGAAAGAAGAAGAAAAATGAAAATAAGGTAAAGTTGTTGAAGAATACAGTTATTGTTGATCTATATATTACTGCTTAGTCTGTGCGCGTGCAGTCGAAGTTATACTAAAGAAGCTTATCGAAACTCAGGCAGGAAATTAATTTTTTATGTTTACTGCATTCGTGAATAAACCTTGGTACATAGCAAGTATAATAAAAGTCAATTGAAGACAAGCATTATTTAAATATATTCCACTTGCTTAAAGTATAAAACAATAAATGAATATTGATAGCTATACGAATAAGATCGCGCTTATCAGATATGATGCCATTACATCATCAAGAGCTCATTATTTGACTAAAATATGAACCAAATTTGCAATAGACTATAAGGAATATAAAAAAAGACATTCATATCTTTTTTTTTTCTTTTTTTTTGCATTTATCAAAACTTTTACTCGTGTCTCAAAACAACAAATAAATTCACCCAGGCTCATTCCCTCATCTCTGCGAAAAATATCATAATTTAAAACAACTTTGCGTAACGATTAGTAATGTAAAAACAGCTGGAATCATTTGGCAATGAAGTGGTCCTTCTTGGTGTTTGTTCAGAATGCTTGGGGTCGCTTGATTTTGGCAAAGTACTGATCTAATGGAAGATTTGTTGAGGATATGGAAAGCGATGGATCTGATGAAGATACGGATGGTAAGCAATTAAAACGTTCACGGATATTGATGGAAAACTGATAATAGCTGCTTTATTTTAGGCGAAGACGATCAAGAATATGGAAAAAAAAAACTGTAATAAATGAACTAAACAGCAAAAATGTCTCTTGTACACTCTTTAAAATCCAAATAAATAAAATTTTACTTCATTTGATTCATAATTCCTCCATATTTGGCGCTTGCAAAGTGAGAATCAAATCATATAAAGAGCTATTAAACAATTATTTTGAATTACTGAATAGCTGCAATAAACTGTTGCATAGCTACAATAAATTACTGAATAACTAAAATAGATTACTAAACATCTATTTTAAGTGACTAAATAACTACAATTAGCTACTGAATAGCTATTTTTGACATACTTTTGATATACAATGGATTACTGAATATCTAAGAAAATCTACAAAAAACTATTTTGAATTACTGCATATCTACGAAAAATTACTAATTAGCTGATTACTGATGAGATATTTAGACATTTTTCGGAGATATCCAGTAATCCATTTTCCATAGTGTTATGTTACCCTCTGTTCTCCAACACAGGACAGCTTAAGGTGTTCATAGATGACATTCAGCTCAAAATAAATCGTCACTGTCTGGCTCTAAAGCACCGTAATCTCTCGATTCTTGGTAAAGGACTAGTAGCAAACCCCTTACTTCTTAGCCGTCTATGGCATGTTCTTCGCGTTGTTTCTTTCCCTCGGAAATGGCTTGCTGAAATTAAAACAGTGATTCGTAAGTATATACTCCCTTACAAGCCAGCTCCCTCACGGTCGGCACTTTGCCGGCAGAAAAAATTCGGCGGTATCAGTTTGGTCGATATTGAGGATCAGAGTCTTGCACTACAGCTCGTCTATCTACAACGCTTACTGCGTTCTCGCCTAATCCCAGTAGATCTTGTTAGCCCTTGGATCATTCATGCGGTGCAATTATACACAGGCTACGCCTCGTGTCTTCCACTCCTAATGTTCCCATCCCGATTCCTGAGTCAGTCTCTCGTCTACCTTCATTAGAGGCCTTGACTCAACTCATTACACGGCTACCGCCTCTGCTTTGTTCTGAGACGTGGTCGTCTCGCTGGTACCTCGATCTCCCTTTGTCCTGTGTGGCTCTCCCACGACCGATGCAGAATAGTTCTCCAATTTTGAGCCCATCTTCCATACCACTGCGCTTTCTAGTTTCTGACCTTTTGCAATGGGATCCCATCTTTGGATGCCTTTGTTCCGCTTTCTTTCCACCAGGAGGACGCCAAGACAGCTCCCTGTTCTTAATTCCACAAACCAATGATCTGATTACCACTGGAACTTTCGATCCTCCCAAAAACAGTCTTTTCACTTCTGATCCCAATCGTCTCCCCCGCTTGGCTTCGTGAATTCCCTCATCTCTACATTGGACTATACCTAGTATCAACTCAAAAAAGGCTCTCATTCAAAAACTACGTCCTAGTCAACTTCGACGATATTGGCACCCATATTGGGTCATCATTACACATCCCCGACATCTACCGCTCATCTATCTAATTATCTACTGCTCAAGCCCACGTATTGGCGTACTTTTTGGTCTCTGGACATATCTCTTAAAGCTTTTACATCATGGTGGCGTATACTACATGGATCAGTCGCTACAGCAGAAAAATTCTATCGATAGAATTCGGCCAAGTATCCATCACCGGAGTGCTCCCTATGTGCAACAACAGAGAAAGATTTGTAACACATGGTAGTAGGCTACCCATTCAAACGCACTTTTTGGCTGGACATCATAAACATCCTCGGTCTATCAGAACAGTTTCAACAACCAGAATCGATTTGGTCTGCTCTCATTTGATTTCGTACTATGAATAGCCCAATCACTGTATATTCCGACACTCTAGTTGCTCTAGGTTCTGGCATGGCTACTTTATGGAAGTACCACTGGAAGTGAAAAATTGACCACACACCATGGCATCAGGAAACTGTTCAAAATCTGTTTCGCCTTGAACATGCTCAACTTAACTCGTCGTTTCTGAAAACCCAGAATCGTATAGGCACCAATTAAATTTAATTAACTTTAACAAAGTCCACACTTCAATACAAAAAAAAAAAAAAAAATGCTGGGACAGCAAGGTTTTTTGCACGACATCAAACTCAAAAACCACGACTTTACTTTTTGAAATGACTGCATATGATACTTTTTTAAAGTGCGATACTTCAACCTTTTTTCTTGTGACACCATTTTGGCGAAAGACAAAATTTCGAAATTTTACAAAAAAATCCCGAAATAGTAAAAACCACGATTTTCTGATTACTGTTTTTAAACTCTTTTCTTCTCTTCCGTTCTCTTTCTTTAGAAGAAGAAGAAAAAGAAGAAGAAAATCATCATCAAAGAGAAAAGGCAATAGTGGTAAAGAAATTAATCTCATTGCTGCAAATCCTTTTTTTTACTCATTTCACCTGACTTTTTAAAAATTTGTATTTTTAGTTCTTTTTCAAAAACCACACTTGCAAATGACAAACTCCAAATACATCCAAACTAATAAGGAAGAGAATGACGACAACATTTCAGAATACAAACCGAGTCCAAGGACGAGTCGACGACCTGTTACCATGTCAACACGCAGAAGTTCTCGATTGCTGTACTTGGAAAAATATGGACTTAATCAACCAGGTTGGCATAGTTCAGATAATCTAAATGATTGCAGTAACGACTCGAGTGAAGAAGAGGAGCCAGATCCTCGAGAGAATATTGAAAAACAACGAAAAAAAATTGAGGAATACAAAGCACAACATAAAGCCAAGACACAACCAGATCTTTTTGCACCCAACAAACAACTCATTGGCGATATTCCTTTGAAGCGACCTGTGTCCATTAGAAATTATGTACAAAATACGTCAACTCAAAAGAGACCATCCAGATTTGTTAAACCAATTAATTCAGCTTCTTCTATTGGAAAAGTGGTGTTACCCCCAACTGAATTTATTCATGTTCATAAATTATTAGAGGCTTATGAGAAGAAGATATACATTGAAGGCTATCTACAGAAAAAGAACGATCTCAAGTCGGACGGCACTTCTTGTAATACAAATAAATGTAGTGTTTGGTATGTCGAACTATGTGGTCCTGTCCTTAGTCTTTGGGACGCCTCATCTTCATCTAATCAAGATGTCTATCCACAATATATCAATATTACCGACTCTACTGTCAATATCGAAGCTAGTTCTGTACCCAATACGTTTTCATTAAACACTGCTGGTGCAAATCGCTATATTTTACAGACACTAAATGCAGAATTGGTTGGTCATTGGGTCTCGGCGCTACGGTTGTCATGCTTTGAGTGCTCGCGGATCCAAGAAATTTACACAGGGGCTTTTCTTTCTCGGCCGAATTTCTCAAATTGTCTTGATGTGCCTAAAAAGCCACACCTCACCGCGACTGGTTTTCTTCACGTACGCTTTCCCAACGCAACAGGATGGAAGCAGTATTGGGTATCAGCATCAAACGAAAAGAGGAAAAAGAGTTTATTTGGTAAAAAGATGGTCTCCACTCACGGTCGTATCCTATTTTATGAATCCAAAAAGGCAAAGTACCCAGTCATGACTCTCCAAAGGGTCGTACAAGCTTACACAGTATATCCAGAGTCACCCAAACTGATAAATATGGCAACGCTTTTTAAAATTGAAGGATCTTTATACAAGAATGGTAATGGTGGTGATCTTCAGCTTGTTCATTCGTGTTCAGGTGTATTACTCATGTCCTCCACTGCAGGTGAGTTGGCGGAATGGTTGGTGAATATTTTTGATACCTTTGAACTATATGGTCGACCCAATTTACTCTTGAAAGACCCCCTGCATCCAAAGTCGCTCAATTTTGGCCAAGTAATCACATCCAACGCAAGATTGTTTTTAGAACCTGCAGAAATCAGGAGTGTGGATATGAAGGATTCGTTGTTGAGTAACAAGTCGGACTTTTCTGCTATCTTGGCACAAAAGTTAAAAAATGCTGCAGTAAATCGCTCTAGGCCACCAAGACCCGTGTCAAACATAAGATATTCTAGACCATTAACATGTGCAAGTGATATTAGCGACGAAGAGGATCAAAAGAGTGAAAGCGAATCGGATAGCGAAGATGGGTCTCTTTTCAAGCCCAACAAGCCTATGGATAAATCAAGTAATGAAATACCAATGTCAAATGCAGCTTCTAAATCGAGCTCTGAAATATCAGAAATTTCTTCATCCAATACAATTGCGGGTACAACCAACATGATTTTACAGCCAGTCAACAAAACAGCTATAGAAGACGATTTTGCCAATAGCATATTGAACAGCCCTCAATTCAACAACGCAGCTAAACAATTACCCAAACAGAGACCATTGAAAAAGAAGTCCATACGAATTGCTTCCACAAGTAACTCGCAGGGTTCTGAAAGCTCTTCGAGTCAAAAGAATGAGAATATTCAGAGAAGAAAAGTGTCTGCAGAAAAAGGACAGATAAAGCAAACCAGCATACCAAAGTCACCTACCTACTCTCATAGAGCTTCTATGGCATCACCTATCTGGTCAATGAATCATTCTACTAGCTCTATTATCAATCCAGAATACAGTAATAATTGGGAGACTTCTTCTGTTGATCCTCGAATGATGTCAGGCCCCGCTTCACCACCTCTTAGCAGTGTAGATAAATTAAGACCACAGAGACCTATTTCAATGCAATATCCATTCAATGTGGCGGGCTATAACAACCCATCTGAAAGTACATCAGAGAACAACGATGATGATGATGCGCCTATTGCCGATAGGTATTCTGTCTCTAGCAACCTATCAAACCAATCTCGCGCAAAAAACAGAAGAAGCGGACAGTCTTATGTAAAGCCAAATCGTTATTCTGGATACTTCAATGTACCAGAAAACCGAAAAAATTCAGAAGACCAAAATATGATGTGGAATCGTATGATGATGGAGCAAAGACAGCAACAGTTAATGATGCAACAGGTATAACAAAAAACAAAACAAAAGCCTTTATTAATAAGAAAAAAAAAAGTATATGCAAACATATAATACAATGCCTATGATGATGCCCGCAATGGATCCAAGGCTTTACCCACAACAGCCTTATATGATGATGGATCCTCGTATGATGTCTTCCTCTCCTATGATGATGCCACCTAATATGATGCCACCTAATATGATGCCTCCTCCTCCTTCCTTAACAAATGCCCACACCAACACCAGCAATCGTTCCTACCGTAACAGTCATCAATTTCCAAAAGATGTCGATCCTCATCGACGCTATGAAAAGAAAAATATGTCCTCTGCAGCCTCAGTTGCTGATAGCGCGTGCACTACAGAATTACGACCCAGACGTGCTAAAAACTAAATACATCCCTTTCATCCCACACACACATACAATCCCTATATATATGGCTTGCATCTTGTAAATAAAACAAAAGAAAAAAAAAAAAAAAACCATTGTTACATTTTATGAGATGATTGTGCATAGAAGCTGGGTTTTATTGGTTTTATAAGTACCGCGAATAGGGTCTTCCCACCTCTTTTTATTTAAAATAGATTAAGATGGTAAACAAAGCCGTTGTTAAAAACGTATTATCTGGAGATACAGTTATATTAAGAGGCAAGCCTCGCTCCAATGGTCCTCCTCTCGAAAGACTTTTAGCCTTGTCCAATGTACAAGCACCAAGATTGGGCAATACAACAAGATCAGATGAGGTACGACAAATACATGCGTTTGAATCTCGAATTCATCTTTCTTTCTCTTTATAATAGCCTTTTGGCTTTGGTTCCCGAGAATTTCTTCGAAAGTTGCTCGTAGGAAAAGAAGTTTCTTTTGTTCCTGAATACACTGTCCCAACTACACAACGCGAATACGGTAGCATCTACTTGTCTGATGGTAGCAATGTCCAAGAGTTGGGTGTCAAGGCAGGTTGGTTAAAAGTACGTGAAGGTGGAAAGTCCACAACAAACGATCAAGAAGAATTCCTTGAGAGATTAGAATTACTACAAAATGAGGCACAAGATACCAAAGTAGGCATGTGGGATGATAATGAAAAAGTAAGTTTATAGTGTGTTCTAGAAAAAAAAAAAAAAAAAAAAAAAACTCACTGTGTTACAGGGAACTCGAGATGTATCATTTACTTTTGATCTTGATCCTATTACCTTTTTAAATAAGTATAAGGGAAAGCCTCTGGATGGTAAGTGATTTATACTACAAAGAGAGAGAGAGGAATGTCCGTAGTAACACGTTTCTATAGCTATCATTGAACTCGTTCGTGATGGATCCAACTTCCGTGTTTTATTGCTGTTACCAGACAATTCCCAACAAATTGTCACTGTGAGCTTGTCTGGAATCAAAGCACCTGCTTGTAAACGGGACAATGATGAAACTTCAGTTTCAGAACCCTTTGGTGAAGAAACCAAATTCTTTGTAGAATCACGATTGCTTCAACGTGGAGTCAAGGTGATCTTGGAAGGAGTTGCACAAGGACAAAACTTTGTGGGTTCTATTCAACATCCTGCTGGTAATATTGCCGAACTCTTACTCGCTCAAGGTTATGCCAAGTGTGTTGACTGGAGTATCACTTTGGCCACTTCGGGCCCCGGCCCATTGAGAAACGCAGAAAGGGCAGCTAAGGAAAAAAAATTACGTATCTGGCGTAATTTCGTTGCAAAGGTAGCCACTGAATCAAACGAATTCGATGCTACTGTCGTGCGTATTCTCACAGGCGATACGCTCCTCGTTAAGACCAAGAACAGTGGTGTTGAAAAGAAGCTTCAATTGGCAAGCATTAAACAGGCTCCCCGCGGTGCCGGATCTACTGCAGCCACAGGCAAAAGCAAAGACGTTAAGGAGGTTGGATACCAGTTTGAAGCAAGAGAATTTTTAAGAAAGAAGTTGATTGGAAAGCAAGTACATGCTGTCATTGATTACCACAAGCCTGCTCAAGATGGATTCGAAGCCAAGGATTGCGCAACTATCACTCAAGGAAGTCAAAATGTGTCTGAGCAGCTCGTCCTTCGCGGCCTTGCCACTGTCATTCGTCACAAAAAGGACGATGACAACCGTGCTCGTTGTTATGACCAACTTTTGATTGCTGAAAAAAAGGCCGAAGAACAGCAAAAGGGTGTTCACAGCCCCAAGGAACCTCCTGTTGTTAGAATCGTTGATGCCTCCGAAAACGCGGCCAAGGCGCGTCAATTCTTTACCTTTTTAAAGCGCGGCGGTAAGCTTCATGCTGTAGTAGAATTTGTTGCCAACGGATCTCGTTTGTTTGTTTGGGTCCCCAAAGAAAACTGTCGCATTTCTTTTGTGCTCTCGGGTGTTCGTGCTCCTCGTGTGGGTCGTACACCAAACGACAAATCCGAGCCCTACGGCCAAGAAGCTTTGGATTTCATCTCCCAAAAATGTCTTCAACATGATGTCGAAATTGAAGTTGAAAATGTGGATAAGGTCGGAAGCTTCGTGGGTTCATTGTTTGTTCAAGGCGAAAATGTTTCTGTGGCATTGCTCGAGCATGGTTTAGCCACCATCCACGAATACTCTGCAGATGAATCCCATTATGTTAACCAAATTTATGCTGCTGAGCGTGAAGCCAAGAGGGAAAAGAAGGGTCTCTGGGCTGAGGTTGTGAGCAAGGAAGTTGAACAGACCACCATATCCAACAAATCTGGGCCCAACCGCGAATATATTGACATTGTTGTTTCAGAAATCTTGAGCGGCTCACACTTTTATGTGCAAAAGGTTACTGATGAAATTCCTAAACTCGAGAAAATGATGAAAGAGCTTGGCGAGTACTATTCTCAACGTCCTGCAGACGCTTCCTTCAGACCTCGTGTTGGCGATACAGTTGCTGCTAAATTCACCGAAGATAATAGCTGGTATAGAGCAAAAATTCGCCGCATATCTCATGAAGGCATCGAGGTTCACTATATTGATTTTGGTAACTCCGAGGTGCTATCATCCGCCCGTGTTCGTGCTTTGGCTGATCAGTTCAAAACCTTAAAATCTCAAGCATACGAAGCTGTTTTATCGTTTGTAAAGAGTCCCGAGAGAGACCAAGACTATGGTCTTGAAGCCGTGGACAGATTTGGAGACTTTACTGCCAATAAGCAATTAGTAGCTAATGTTGATGCTCGCGAAGGAAACGTGCTGAGCCTTACTATTTACGACTTTGGCAAGTCTACAAGTGCAGAGGCAAGCGTAAACTTGGATATGGTTCAAGATGGTCAAGCTTATGTTACACCTAAAGTGCGTTATGCATATGGTAACGAAACCATCATCAAAACACTTCAAGAAGCTCAAGAGAAGGCTATTCGACAAAGACTTGGTATGTTTGAATATGGTGACATTACTGGTGATGAGGATGTCAGAGACACTTATTACTAATAATAATAAAAAAGTTCTGTTTTTTTTTATTCTATTTTCAGTGCTTGCTTTACTGGAATGCCAGAGTATACTTTTCCGCAACAACTTTTGAACTTGAGCTAGCAAATCCTGTACCTTCAGGGGTCATATCCACAATGTCTTTTGATTTAATCTTCTTTTCGCATACATAACATTTTTTCGCCTTCTTTACAAACATATCTATACATGTATTACATATAACATGTCCACATCCACGCATTACTAAACAAAGTGTCAGACAATTCAAAAGAACACTGTGCTTTAAACACATACTAGATAACTTTGATACGTTGGTAAGTGACTTTAAGCAAGCAGGACAGACATTTTTGTTTTTATCATTTTCCTCGATTTGAAACTTAACATCGATCAATGATTTCATACTAAATGTACTAGTAAGTAAACATATGGCAAGCTATTTTTTTTTTTTTTTTACGTTAAAGAATGCGCGTTGTCAACAGCATGGCACATCACCTGGGTTTTTGTAGGCTTTACTAGAGAGCTATCAGCCACAGGAGTTAAAGAAGGCTAACAAGAGAAAAATGAGTCTTTTGACAAGTGCTTCTATGAAACTACTTACCAACCAAAAGGATCCAATCTTTGGTTTGGCGGCCTCCTCCTTTTCCTCTTTTAGCTGCAAAGATGTACGTTCCATATCCTTTTCAGCTACGGACCTTATCTCTTCCTCTGTCAATTCAAATTTACGCTTTGTTCCACTAGCGTTATTGCTCACCGTCTCTTTAGATTCTGTCTTTGCATCATCCTTTTTTGACTCTCCTTTGACACGTTGTCTATTTCCAAGCATACTATTTTGGGTCTTGTCAAATTCATTCAGCAACATACGTTTGGCTTCTGCTTCCTCTAGATCTTTTTTATTATTTTGCTCTTGCAGTTTTTGTTCTGTTTGCTTTTGTTCCCATTGAATAGCTTCTCTCTGTTGCAAAATGTTTTCGTACATACATTCTCTACAGGCAATGTGTCCCTCAGCACAACATATAGGATCTCTAGCGGTTTGAAGACAAAGAAAACACGCATTGTAATTTCTAAAGGAATCTCTACCTAAACGTTGCTGTCGATGCCGAATGAGACAAATGTGCTAGCGATGTGAAGAAAAACTTACTCGTTTTGTACCATATTCAAGTTTACTGGCTTCGTGGTATGTAAATACACTTGATGCGGTATTATTTTTGGAATGTCGAGGCATCTGTCACTTGAATGAAAAAAAAAAAAAAAAAAAAAAAAA
>JNDS01003380.1:0-28497 GCA_000697035.1 Rhizopus stolonifer B9770
GTGCTGCTGCTGCCGAGCGCAAATTCTTAAAGAGTGATTACAATGGCACTCTTCTTTTCATGGGTATAGGTAATGCTGGTACTGGAGTTGGTAGTGCAATTAGAGGCTATGATAGACGAGGAGGAAAATGGCTTCCAAGAATACACAAACGATATGCAGAGACAATAATAACAGACGAGCATATGACTTCCCAACTATGTGTATATTGCTATTTCCCCATCACTCACAGTCGAACATCGGACGAGTCTGTCTCTCTTGGAACTGTCCGTTGTTTGAACCCAAATTGTGAAGCGTTTAAACATAGTCGGGCAACAAACAATCGAGATGTGATGTCTGCAACAGCAATTGGGATCTCCGCTATGACACAGGCTCTGTTGAGGAAGTCCTTTCCTCCTTTTTCCAAACAACAATAATTACACTTATCTTTTCGCCCTCAGTCACCTGAAAATGGTGCACCTTGTTGGCTTCGCCGCCTGTGTGGTTTGAATACCTTCGGGGTAAGTAGAAAATATATTTATTGCCATTTAAGGTACTAATTTTATTTCCATTCTTGTAATATTGACTTCATATACCCTCTCAGTATTTTATGAATGATCTACTCATTTTAAAACACAAAGTACGTTTCCTTCAACTAAATAAGGTTCATTTCTTTAAAGTATTATTGTATGCTGAGTATCCATGGAAGGGAAAATAGAGTCAAAGCAGAGTTATTGTTTTCATACATAATATTTTTGGTTAACTTCTACTTTCTCGAAAGCTCATTTCAATTGTAAGTCTTTCTTTTTTTTTTTTTTTTTTTTTTTTTTCAATGTAATGCTATTGTGAATTGCTTATTGGAAGTAACCTATCTGTAATTTGATCAATCATATTTTGCTGAAACCAGAGACTCCAACTTTTTTTTTTTTTTTTTTTTTTTTTTTTGACAGGATAAAATCAAATCTGGACCACACACACACACTTTTTTTTTAAGAAATCCAATTGTGTTGTCTGAACAAGATGAGTAAATAGATTGTCGACAAAAAGTGTATCGTCTCGTTTTATTTCTTTTTTTTTTCTTGTTGTGTATTTGATATGAACAGTGGATTTAGGCTAATGCTGCAAGTTCTTCTGCGCGCTTTCTGTTTTGAACCATAACTTCTTTTTTGGCAGCAATAGCGGCTGATTGTCTTTCTTGCAAGTTGAAAACAAAATATCCAAATGAACCAAAAGCAGCAGCAGCAATGGCGTGGCCGCTAGGATCTGTGATGAAATTTTGTTTAAAAAGAAAAAAATTCCAAATTGTAACTTTTTTTTTTACTCACTGGAAAAAATAGGACGCTTTTGAAGACCAAGTGCGTATGTACGAACGAGAACACCAAAAGCAGCAAAGCCAGAGACACTACTAATCAAACTCATAATGCAACGAAAACAACGAACTCTAGAAATTTATTTCTGCCCTGCCCTTCATTAGAGAAAAAAAAATTACATTAATTTGATTGGATATGACATCACTATATCGGAGCTGTTAAACATTAAATCATTTTGACAGCTGCTGTGATAATGCATTTGTATAAATAAAAACCTTTAAAAAAAAATGCATTTGTTCTTTTGTGAGTATTAACTCTTTGGCTCTTAACAAGGTCTCGAGCGGGTTATGAGTAAAGGTGCTTCACTTATTTGAGAATAAAAAATAAGATGTAGTTCATTAAAAATAGAGTTTTAAAAACACGGAAAGCCCTCTTCGTTTCAGCGTTTGGATGTTAAAAGAAGATATACAGGAAACATGTGATTCAATGTCAGCATAGGAAGAAGGTTCCAATGATAAAGTTCCTTAAGTGAAGATTATACAATTCAGGCATCGCGTATCAGCTTTTATTGAAATAATGATGGTAGATCATAAGAGTGATAAGTCATTCCTCTCTTAAAAACTTTGCGCATGGCATATTGCAACAACAAATGAATACATCACACTTTAATGAGTAAATGGTGGCGAAAATAAGATTTATAAGTTCATGGAACAAAATACAGCAAGCATTGAATACCCTCAAAAAAATTTTTATTAACAATCAACAAGCTAAAAAGGTCTCCCATCTTTAATAGATTTTTTTCAATCAATATACAGAAAAAGGGTTTCAAAAAGAGGGAGTACGGACTGACGCCCATATCTTACAATGGATCCACAACATATTCTGCAGGCATATCTGCCAATCAAAGGCGGTTTCTCAATCTTTGAAAAAACCTTCTCCTTGTCCTACCCCCCCCCCCCCCCTTGAAGCAGTAGATCTTTAAGGATCAAAACAGATTTCACAATAAGAGTTTCTCTCTGCATTATTCAATTTTTTCTTTTTTTTTTTTTTTTTTTTTTTTTCGCGGGGAAAATGGTTATATTTTTTCTTGCAATGAATACGATGACATCAAAGATGAAGCTATTACTGTAATTAAAACCATGCATCCTTATAATGTGTGACCTTATCCAATATCTGAACACAAACACTTTATTAGGCAATGTTTAGCAAAAAAAAAAAAAGTTTTTTTTTTCTTCTTTTCTTTTTTTCTAAAAAGAATATGGAAAGACGATTACAAGATACGGTCTTTCCGTGTATCGGAATATTTAAATTTTTATGTGAAGAAGAAGAAGAACCACTTCCAGGCTCACCTGCACAAACAGCCAAATCACCCACAGGTTTCACAACACAACTGATTTTATGTAGTTGTGTAGGATTTATTTGTTTCTTATTGTTTTGCTTTTTACGAGTCAGGTAAAAAAAAAAAAAAAAGAATAAAGAAAAAGCTGGATTGTTCACAACTGATATTTTTATATAGATGGAGTAATATCTATTCACCACGTCTCCGGATGAAAAAGTAACCAAACTTTTTTCTAACTTGGGACTAACAGATATGAGTAGACATGCACCCGAACAATTACCTACCAGTTTCTTTGGTTGGATTATACCCCTTTTAAAAACACCCAACTCGGTTGTGATGGATAAAGTCGGACTAGATGCGGTGGTGGTAAGTTTCCAAACAACATCTAATCTCATACTAACTTTTTAGATGCTGCAATTCTTATTGATGAGCGTCAAATTATTTTCATTTTGTGGATTTTTCGGCACTGTCGTCTTATACCCGATCAGCAAAATGGGAGGAGATTTCGCTAATAGCACCAGTCCGCCCTCCGAAACGACACACACCGTTTCCTTTTTATGGGTCTATCTCTTTTTTACCTATCTCTTTGTATTTGCCACCTTTTACTTTACGTTTTTAAACTATCGCGACTATGTTCACATTCGACGCGAATTCTTGTTGAGAAAGGCAAAAACACTTTCGGCACGTACGCTCTTGATCACTGGGATACCACCTCATTTGAGATCTGATCATAAACTGGCAGAGTATTTTGATAATCTGGGTATTGGTGTGGTCGAGTCAGTGCATACCATCCGTCATCTCGGTCGATTACTCGAATTCATCAAGGAGAGATCACAGTATCTGAGGCAGCTGGAAACAGTCTATGCCAAATATCTTGGAAACCCTCAACATATCAGAGCGGCAGCTAGACCCACCATACAGGAAAATATCCTGTGGGGTTCACAATTAGATGCAATTGACCTTTATACAAAAAAATTCGAACAGGTAGACGGATTGGTTCAAAAGGCAAGACAAGTAGGAAAATTCGCTCCAACCAGTGTTGGATTCATCACATTTGAAGAAACAATGAGTGCAGTAAGAAGAAATGATCATCACACACGCACACAAAACTAAAAACTATTCTAGTATGTGGCCTCGCAGGTCTTAATTGATTCCACTCCTTTTCGTTTAAAAGCTCAACTGGCACCAGAACCAAGAGACGTTTTGTGGGAAAACATTGCGATGCATGGAAGAGAGCGATGGATACGTAAGGCGGTGGTCATGTTCATCTTGTTTTTCTTGGTTTTTTCTTGGACGATTCCTTGTAACTATCTCTCGGCTTTAACATCTACCAAATCACTTAAAGCTTATTTTCCTTGGCTGTTGAAGTTGGCAGAAAAGAACAAGATATTAAATCAGATCGTGGCTGGATTTATACCTACTTTAGGTGTCGTCATCTTCTTTTCTGTCCTTCCTCTTATATTCAATGGTAGGTAATTTGTATCATATTATTGCTAATACTGTTCATTTAAGGTCTAAGTGTCATTGAGGGGTTTACAACAAGAAGCGAATCAGAAGAATCCTGCTTTGCAAAGTAAAATAATACAATAGAGAATGTTCCTAACCGATATTTCTTAGACAATTCTTTTTCTTGTTTTTCAATGTATTATTGTTTATTACTGTTGCAAGTACTTTGTTTAAATCACAGAAAGATATATTTGAAGATCCTACCAAGATTGCCAACATCTTTGCCTCTAAGCTTCCAGAAGTAGCACCTTTTTATATCAATTATACCGTTCTCCAGGGCATGATGCTGTAAGTGCATGATTACAAATATAATTGGTTACAATCTCATGTTGTAAATAGATGTCCAATCCAGTTGCTTCAAATTGGTCCTATTATCGTGCAAAAGTTTTATTGTTGGTTTCTTTGTAAAACACCCAGAGATTATGCAGAAGTCTATGCACCAAGAATGTACAATTTTGGCTGGGGATACCCTGTTCCTGTCTTTATGTTTGTCGTTGTCTTGGTCTATTCTACCATCTCCCCCCTGATCCTGGTCTTTGGTGTCATCTATTTCGCCATGTGTTATCTTGTTTGCAAATACCAACTCCTCTACGGTAAGCCAACCATTACATTAAAGAAGCTAATTTATTAGTCTATTTCCATTCGTATGAAGTAGCAGGTCGTATGTGGCCCATGGTATTCTCACGTATCATGATTGCCCTTGCCATATTCGAACTCACCTCAGCCGGGCTCTTCATGCTCAACAAATCGTTCACGCTAGCCTTATTATGTGTCCCCCTATTATTTTTGACCATAATTTATAAGATAGTGATGGACAAGGCCTATCAACAAAGCACTCAGTTCTTACCCCTTCAATTGTTATCACAAAAATTCGGACCAATGACTCAACCTGCTCCGCTTTCGGGCTCTACTGTTCGACATCACAAACGAAGAACAGTGTTGGATGAAGATGATTATGTAGCAGAACCCAGAAAGACAACAGACTTTAGAGAGCCTCCTATGACACTGTTGCATGGAATTTTAAACACAGGAATGAAACAATACGGACATCCTGCGCTCTTGGGGCTCTTGCCTCAACTCTGGCTGCCGATGAAAACAGAACATGTGGGTAGTCGAGAAATAGTAGATGAAGAATCGATCGCGATACCCAACCAGGAAAACCTGAGAGACGATACAACAGAGTATACTGATTGTACAGACGAAGGCGGACAGACTGATGAAGAAGAAGAGGAAGATAATGTGGGTACTTACTTTCATCATCCTGAAAGACGTTTACCAAAAACATATGGAACTCTTTAAGGAGAGAGAGTGTATGCTCCCTAATTGATATAAAAATAAACTTTTTACTCCCCAAAAAATTATATTTCTCTCTCTCTCTCTCTCTTTTTTTTTCTTTTTTTATATATTTCAATACCCCCCTACCACTCCTTATCTCCCCCCTTACTCCTTTCCTTTTGTTTTTCTTTATGTCACATTCGGATCTATTAGAAGAAATTGAAGAAAATAGCTCTGAAGAAGAAGAGTCAATTAGTTCAAGTATTCCTGATGAAAATATCGATTTTGATCTTGTTTACGCGCTTCATACCTTTGTTGCCACAGTCGAAGGTCAAGCTTCGGTGGTAAAAGGTGATGCTTTGGTATTAATGGAAGATGCCAACATCTATTGGTGGTTAGTCGAAGTATTAAATACCAGAGAAGTAGGCTATATTCCAGCAGAAAACATTGAGGTAAACTACTGGTCAAATAGATTGAATCTCATTTTTTTTAAAATAGACACCTTATGAAAGACTAGCTAGATTAAATAAACATCGAAATGTAGAAATCACTTTCCCTTCAATTCATGATACATTACCTATACCTATGCACCCTTTATCCTCACAACGCGTCACTATCCTTGACGAAATAAGCGTGTTTCACTATGAAGTAGTAGTAGAAGAAGAAGAAGAAGAAGAAGACATTGAAAGTATCGTGAGTATCGAACCCGTTAAAGAAAAAGTAGAAATTTCGGACATGCAAGAGATCCGAGTGTTTGCAGGCAACGTCGGCCAGGGCTTTCACGCATTTTCGATTTCTGATCAAACGGGGGCCGAAGAACTCTTGCAATGGGCCATTGATCAATTTGAAGTGCAAGAACAGGATTTGGCCATTGAACATTATGTGGCCGTACAAGGGCTGGATGGAGACGAATACGTGTTGTCTGCTCAAGATAAACCGCTCTCAATTTTCAAGACGCTGACTGACTCGCTCACTACGCCCATGCCTTCGTTATCTAACCGAGTTTCTCAGCCATCGAGAAGACGACGGTCGAGCAGTTTTAGCAACTATGAACAAACAAACCACGATGAGGATTCGGTCATCAGATTTTATTTACATCGACGTATCAAGCGAGTGCAAGAGAACCTGGTCTATATCAAGGTTTCGCTTTATCCTGAAAGCCACAAGAAGAAGATTAGAGAGATGGATAGGATGGATAAGGTTATTGCAGTCGCTCAAGATGCACTTGTTGGGCAAGTGATCCAACTTGCCTTGGAAAAGTTCCATGTGCCAGATATATTGAAACAATACACAATGTCCGTAAAAAGTCAGCATAAAGGTAATAAGGAGGGAGGGGTTAATGATTAGGAGAGAAAGAAATTAAGAAGTTGTTAGAAATTGAATTAGAACCGGATGAAGAGATGTCAAATGTATTGGAAAAGCTGTCAAGTAATACGGTTACAAGTGAATTGATATTTATGTTGAAGTCTGGAAAGCGTAAACTTCATTTTCCAAAGAGAAGACCAAGTATTCTGGATATCCTCATGGAGACTCCTAAACAAGAGGAAAAACTTATAAATACCCACCCTCTTTTCAGACGCTCTTCCGCTCCAGAAATGGAAAGACCCGCCGAAAAGAGAAAAGAAAGTCTGAGACAACAATTGAAGAGACTGGTCGGTTGGGGTTCCAACACAACATCTCCCATCGCTTCAAGAAAGCAATCCTTAACCGAAACAAAGTCAAGGCAGGGTTCCGCTGACCAGAATTCAAGTCGCTTTGAGGTCGTCAGTTGTGTATCAGAGAGTAATGGAGACGATGTATTATCTCCTCAAGAAGACGTTGAACAATTCATCCAAAACGATGAACATATTGGACCTTTAGATCCTATTGAACACATACCACCAGCTGAGCCCATACAAGAACATGTAGAACCTGTTCAAGAGGAAGAACCAGTGGAAAAAACTGAACCAGTGGAAAAAACTGAGCCCGTGGAATGTATTGAACCAGTGGAAATAGCCGAACAAGTAGAGCCTGTTGTTGAATCTTTGGTTGAAAAAGAAGAAATACAGCTAGACGCTTTACCAGAAAAGAACTCGGACATCCAAGCAGAATACTCCATGTGGATCAACAACCAGCCCAACGAGGAAGAAACACCGACACCACTAGATTCTAGCATGTCCACAAGCATGTCTACCAGCAAAGTCTCCCTGGTATCCGAAATATCTATGAGCTACCCAACCATTCAAACAAAGCCAGTTGAATCTCATGGTCTAGACGACCTCTATTTGCTCGTCGCTCATGGTGTAGATTTCCTCAAGACAAGAGAAGACACTCAATGGGAAGAAGAAGGTGGTTATGAATTCCATCCTTGGAACAGAGCTCAGAGTTCATTTGCTGTACGTCCCAAGGACAAGAAACTCAAATCACAACCTATTTCCACATCATCCTCTCCTTCATCACCTTCCGTGCCATCTCCTCCAGTTCCAGCAGCTTTGACTCAACCTACAGATGAACAGCAAAAGGAATTGGCCATGTCTATGGCTAAACGTATCTTAAGCGGAAAAGTAGAAGTTGCTCCCATAGAGACTCCTGTCCTTACTCCGGACATAGCCCCTGAAATGACTCCTAATAACAATAACAATAATAATAATAGTCAAACCAAGCCTGCATTAGATGATGAGGTAAGCCTTAGTGTGTTGTTTAAAAATATTAATTCTATTATAGGAACTGCAAAGAATAGTAGCGGCTCATATTGTCTTTTAATAAACTGTATCCATCATCATCTCATCCAGAGGTTCATATTTGGTCTTATTCCGATAATCTATCCAACAAGATATCGGGATTCCCAGTATACCTGTCATATTTGCTAATATATCGTAGAGATCAAATGTGCGATACTAAACATTGTTAATATCTTAATAAAAAATCATATCTTTACCGGCAGTGTTCCTTGTATGAGTTCACTTGTAATGGCAATAAAAGAAAAAGAAACAGTCGCCAAAAGTAGATTTCGCTTAATGGACATGTTCCAAAGGAAATAAAGAAAAAAAGAGAGAGTAAAAAATACAGTGAAATGAAGTAGTTTGTCATTAATTTGCAAATGGATTGGTGCAAACCCAAGAATGCCCATCAGCACAAGGAACACAAATAACCCAACAAGTACTTTGATTCGCATGTCAAAAAAAAAAAAAAAAAGACACTCCAGTGACTTTTTCTTTAATGTATTTCTGAGTTTGGTCTTAATTCATCCAATCATTTTGCGTAAAGTATCAAGCAACACTCTTTCTTTTTTTGTTTTTCATCCTTTTTCTTCAGTAAATCAAGTAAAAGAGAAGGTAATATGTAACGAGTAAGCTCAAAATTTATCTTTTCATTTAGCTTGAAAACCTATTCTTTATTACTGTTCAAAAGAAACAAATTGTAAATCAAGACAGGAAAAACTCAGCTAATAAACATTTCAGTTTAAATAAGGCCAGGAACAAATGAAAATTAATTAATCTTTCTTTTCTTTTCTTTAATTATTTATTATCATGAAATCAAAGAGTTTACTTTTGGCACTTATTTTACCCTTTTATCCAATCTATGCTTCAGATGCCAAGTTTCACTTGGAACAAGGAAACCAATATCTTCTTAGTGGAAAGTTTAATGACGCTATCCAAAGCTATGATACAGCCATTCGTAAGTCTCTTTCTTTTATAATAAGATACTCATTATGAATAGACCAAGATCCTTTGGATTATCTTTCTTATTACAAAAGAGCCACCGCCTATCTTTCAATTGGAAAAACCAACTCGGCTATTGAAGACTTTTCAAAAATTTTAGAATTAAAACCTGGATTTCGTCAGGCTTTATTACAACGTGCAAAGCTTCATGTAGCTGATGGTAATTATGACTTGGCCAGACAAGATCTTTCTCAATCTCAAGATGAAGCTTTGGTAAACAAATCCCACCTCACAAAAAAAAAAAAAAAAAACTAATTTCGTTATTAGTTGGCATCTATTGAAGAAGCAGAGAACTCAAGCACAGCAGCAGCTGGTTTTTTTGCAGGTCAAAACTATGAACAATGTATTCATCACATCTCTCGTGTGATTCAAATCTCACCACAAAGACCTCAATGGAGAACTTTAAGAGCAAAGTGTCATTTAGGAAAAGGAGAGATTGAAGAAGCTGTCAATGACATTAGGTAAAACACACACATACACACATACACATACAAACAAATACGCTAATTCTTTCAAAAAGTCGAGTGAGTCTTTTGAACCCAAGTGACCAAACATTGCCTATGCAACTCGCCCAACTCAATTTTTACTCACTTTATGAACCCGACCGTGCCTTAAGCCAAGTCAAACAATGTCTACACTACGACCCCGAACAAAAGCAATGTAAATCCCTCTTTCGACAAATCAAACGTTTCCAAAAAGACTTGAAAAAGATTCAAGAAGCCAAGGACCAACAGCGGCTGGTGACAGCACTCAATAGCTTGATCGGTACGCGATCTAAGCAAGGCTTGGTGGCAGAAATAGATGAACCTTTTGATTTACTCGAACAAGAAATGCAAGTCAAGTTACCTAAACGATTGCATCTGACCTGCTTTGAGTTAGCTTGTGAATTAGCTGCCGAACAAAAGGAAAGTCAGAAGGTGACAACTTGGTGTGAACGCACGCTCCAACTAGACCCTGAAAATCATCAAGCATTGACCAGTTTGGGTGAACAGAAATTGAACGAGAATGATTTCGAAGGCGCAGTGCGAGATTTAGAAAAGGCTTACGAAATTAACCAACAGCCTCGAGTGCGTCAATTGTTACAGAGAGCACAACAGCTGTTGAAACAGAGTAAAAAAAGAGATTATTACAAGATTCTTAATGTCGATCGAAACGCGGAGGCAAGAGAGATTAAAAAGGCTTATCGTAAAAAGGCACAAGAATGGCATCCTGACAAGTACAGTGGTGAACTCAATAGAGAACAAGTAGAGAGTAAAATGGCGGAAATTAACCAAGCATATGAAGTACTTGGAGATCCAGGTAAAAAAAAAAAAAAAAAAAAAAAAATAGAAAAAAAGGAACAATTTGATAATGGGTTTGATCCTTATGATCCTGAAGCTGGATCTCAACAACAACAACAAAATCCTTTCCATTTCCAAGGTGGAGGCCATCCTTTTGCACACTTTCAAAATGGCGGTCATTTTGGATCTTCAGGAGGATTTCAATTTCATTTTTAAATAAAATTGAAGAACCGCCTTCTTTATATAAACCCTTTTATTTGAATTAGCTTCTTCTTTCATCTTTTCATGAATAGCAATCAACCACTCTTATCGAATGAAAACACCAATTATAGGTCGATAAATCCTACGGTGAAGAAACCATTTTCACTCTCCACCAGTTTATACTTGGAAAATACATTGGCTGTGGCCAGAGATCACTTAGGTACGCCATGCTGAATGAATCAAAACTCACATTATTAGCCAATGAACGAACATTTCTAGCTTGGGTCAGAACGAGTCTATCAACAATATCTGCTGGCATCGGTAATATAATATAAGGATGGTGCAATTTTGCTTTAACATTGCGCCTTAGCCGTTACACAACTATTTCGCCTTGATCCCTCAAGTCACGTAGGCAGACCCTTAGGTATGTTATTCATACTGATCGGCATACTCTATATGGCCCTAGGGTCCATACGCTATTTTCACACACAATCTGCCATGACTCGAAAACAATTCCCGGCCAGTCAAAGCACGGTCATCATTGCCACATTTACCCTCTTGTCTGCACTCTTGGCTGTACTCGCCTTTATTTTTTAATTTATTCTGATAAAAGGGGTCTAACCTCTTCCTCCTCAATCTCCCTGTCAAATGGCCATTGAAGTACTCCATTAAAGTAGAATGTGCCGGTCACCATCACTGCAAATCCAATCACCTGAATCCATGAAAACGTTTCCCATCCTAAATAAAGAGAAACCATCCAAATAAACAGCGTTCTTGTTCTGTCAGTACCCTCCTTTTTCTCTTTTTATTTTCTTACCTGCAAGCGTCGATGGTACTTCTTGCTGTAGCCGAAACAGCTGAAGTAATCGAAAGCCCAAACCAATTGAAAAACGCAATTGAAAGACTGATTGCCACACCCGTCTTCCAAACGGCCGGATGATCAAAGAAATCATGATATCCTTGCACCATATCAAATGAAGGATGACTTTTACCTAAAGTCACGTGCAACACAGGCATCGCCGCCAAAACAGAAACCAAACCAAACGTACCTTCCAATCCGACCGCCTTGAGGGGCGTGATCTTGTAATGCATCATGATTTTTTCCTCCACCACAAACATGGTCGCTGTAAATAGCTGAGCTCCTAAAACAAGTCCGACACCCAACAACGATTGATCGTTCATGAGCTGGTGGGAATTCTGTGGTCTCAAGACAGAAGAAAGACCGACAATGGCCACACCCAAAACAACCATCGCCAACGATAACCATTCATAGGGACGAAGGCGACGGCCTAAAAAGAAGAAACTAAAGAGTCCTGTAAAGATAACGACTGCGCCTCGGAGCATCTGATATACACTGGCTGATGTTAAAATCAGACCAACGTTCATCACCGTCGTTGCCGTCAGATCGCAAAGCGTGGGGATCCAAAACAAGAGCGATTGTCGACCTTGGAGTTCGGGTAAACCATCAGTGCTTTTCTTGGTGTCATAAGATTGATACAAATAAACAGTCCATACCGCGAATTCTCCCACAAACATGTTTAGACTATTCAAAATAATAAGTTGGGCATGCTTGCAAGTAATTCTATTTACGTTTGCCAAATAGGTTGTTCAAAGTATGTTCGTTTTTTGGGATCGGGGTCTTGACAATTACCCACACATTGCATGTCTTGGTACTTGTTCAAGATGGTATTACATACACCTATTCTAATTTAATTACAGGCTTTTTTTTCCCATTGTTGTTTACCTGATAAAAGCATGCCCACCACTAGCACAAGTGTGGTGGAAGCATACGTTGATTGTGAAGGCATAAAATAAAAAAAAAAAGATAAGAGACAAAAATAGAAATTTCTTCCCCTTTTTATTTTATAATGGGACACACAAAAGCAGTCTCACTTTTCTTTTTCTCTTTTGTAATGAATGACCAAACTCGAAAAGAAAAGTTATTAGAAGCAGGAACCAATGTACTTGACCAGTTTGGTACAGCTATTGAACTCTTTACTCAAATTTATGGTCGACGCAATGGAATTTCAAACCTACCCCCAATAAAACCCAAGAGGAGTTATGATTTGTATAGTGAAGAAATTCAAGAAGAATTGAACAAGCTGACTTCTTCAGAAATCACAGAAAAGCTAAAAAGAGAACTCTGGCTAGGTCTTCCTGTCCAAAAGAAAAAGGTATACATTTTTTTTTTTTTGAGAGTTATTACTCATTATTTGAAAGAAATATGAAGATCAATATATGAAGGAATTACATTACTATAGACGAGAATTGCTTAAATATAAAGAATACAAACAAAAAATTGATGTCAGAAAAAGGAAGAATCCAGAAACAACAATAAAAACATGTCCAAGTAAACGTCAGAAAAAGTCATGTATCAATGAAAGCGACAATGAAAGCGACAATGAAAGCAACGAAGAAAGCGACAATGAAAGTGACGAAGAAGGTGACGAAGAAAGCGACAGTGAAAGCAACAATGAAAGCGACGAAGAAAGCGACGAAGAAAGTAACGAAGAAAGTAACGAAGAAAGTATTGAAGAAAGTAATGAAGAAAGCGAAGAAGAAAATGTAGATAAAAGTGTGGACGAAATTTCAGTAGGGACCGAGGATGTGAATATAACCAACTATGGAGTTACACCCTATACGGAAAACATAAGAAGCATGTTGAGAGGATTTTTTGATTTTTCAAGCCCGGGTCCTTTCACCAACTCACGGGATACTCCACAAAACAGTTTACTAGAATATTTACCAAATGATACTCGAGAGAATTTACCCAACAGTTTCCAAGATGATGCATCAACAACAATTGAAGGAGACTTACCTGAAGTTATACAAGACAATGACATCCCAATTAAACAAGAATATCGACCCATGAGCTTTCTAGATATTGAACCAGTACAAACGAACAATATCAAGACTGAAACTTATAAACCATCACAATGTGGTCATTAAAAAAAAAAAAAAAAAAAAAAAAAAAAAAAAAAAAAAAAAAAAACAGAAATGCGCTGTAAATTATCTCCAATTTATTCTGGACACAAATGGCCTATAGTTTAAACATATAAATACACGTTGTTAACATATACACACGCACTTTAATCAAAAACATCCATTAGTTTAAAAATAGAAAAGATTTATAAAATGATTCATTACGATTACTATATTCAAGACTTTCTCTTCATATTATGTAATGAAACATATTTCAGAAACAGCACAAGCGTTTACAAAACTCGGCAAGACTTTCTTAAAAAAATCGTGAATTTAAGCGGTTTAGAATAGGAATAAATAGGTTGGGATTTATTAAATTATTTAGTAGGATATTCAACGCTACCAGAGCAAGAACCAGTGCTGACGGCATCAGTTATTTGATAAGTATCTCTTCCCTTGACGTAAAAGAAGAGTTCGACATCACTCAAAGTACCTGAGGAACAACCAAGGTAGACAGAGGCACCAAAGTAATCTTCGAGAGCAGATCTCATTTCACTAGCAGAGTATCTACCACCGGGTGTAATACCATTGGAACTATAACATGTAACGTTAATTGCTTGTCTAAATGAACTTTTCTTACCTAAGAGCCTCATAAACATTGTATTGACTACGAAGATCAATGGCTTTCTATAGCAGGAGAGGGTATTAGAAAAAAAAAAAAACGATCAATTAATAGTTAACTTACTTGGAAATAATCGACCATGTCTTCATTTTCTTGGTAGTCAGAATAACAATCAGGATCATAAGTGGTGACACAAGTACCGTGTTTGCTCCATTCATGAGACCAAAACCTAATATTGTCAATTGGGATCCAATCACTCATGACGTTACTTACTTGTTGTTGTTGCCAGTGTTACTAGGCCAATATTTTTGCATGGAAGAGTAGAGAGAACTATCCATATTTTCAATTATGGAAGCGACTGAACTTGAAGTTCTGCTACTGTCGCATCCACTGCTAGGACCATAGCCACCAGAACAAGTATCAGGCCAAAGGCCATGAAGAGTAAAAGCGTTACTGGGACCATAGCCTACGATCCATTGAAGGTTAAGAACAACCAAGCCATACTTGGGAGAGCAACAAGTATCACCGGAAGATCCACTACTACAAGACAAGGTGGTAGCTAATAAAAAATAAAAAATAAAATTAGATATTTTTTTCCTTTTCTACTAAAATCAAACTTACTGCTACAAGATTGAGCAACGGCAGAACCAACGAGAGCAGCTAAGGCAAGAAGAAATTTCATCTATAAATATAAAGATAATGATATTAAAAAAAAAAAAAAAAAATTAATGGTCTTTTTATATGTTTTGATCTAACTTTGTGTCTTTATAAAAAAGATAGCACGTATATCAAGCCTATGACAAGTGTATAAAATGCCATGTCTGTAGTGCAAACAATGCAATATAACACTTTATAGCTTTTGTAGAACGATCCATTGAAGGGGATTTTGTACATTTTAATCAATTATTCTCTATTCAGTCATTTATTGTAACCTCACATTTAATAAGCATGTACAACCCCTGTATTCAATTTAATAAATGTCAAACAAAAAAAAAGTAACATTGATCAAAAAGAGTAACCTTCGCTACCCAATGGCATCATCTTGTCTCATAACGTTATCTCTAACATGATAACTATCTCGCATAAAAAAAAAAATTTTTTTTTATAGGGATACAATCTGTAGACAAAATAATTTTTCAGTGGATTATCATTGTAATCAAGCTATACGATAAGCTCTTGCTTTAATGGCTGCATTTCATACCAAAAAAGGGAAAAAGTCCGCTCTTACGTGATTTTTTTTTCCCTTTTTTTTTTTCCGTTCACCACCCAAGAGATGACAAGAGGAAGAAAGAGATCACCTACAGAACGCAAGTAGATTGAATAACAATATAAAAAAAAAAGACTAACTCATTATATAGACCAAGCATCTACCAAAAGAACAAAACGGGATTGTAAACCCCCCAAAAAAAAAAAAAATTAAATTTTTAACCTTTTTTGTTATTATTTTTTTTTTGTAGACTCACCTAGTTCAATACCCAACGAAAGTGATGAGACATTAACTAATGTAATTATTCGAAAAGAGACAACATTTAGAAAAAAAAACTGAGGTTATTTTTTTTTTTTTTTTTTTTTGCTAGGAAAAGATACGTAGACCTACTACGCCACCTTTGACAGATCCTTCGGTGGTGCCTGAACCAAACGTAAATAAAGTGATCTATGGTCAATATGAAATCAATGCTTGGTATCATTCACCCTATCCATCAGATTTTGGATCAAGAATTGATAGACTTTACATTTGTGAATACTGTTTAAAATACATGAATAAAGAATCACAACTAGCCTCTCACAAGGTAAGATATGTAGAAAGATGACAACATATTAAAAGTTTCGAAAGGTGGTTTGTAAAGAAAAGAAGCCACCAGGGAAAGTGGTTTATGCTCATGATAAACTCAAAGTATATGAAATTGATGGCCAAGAACACAAGGTAATATATAGTCATATTCCCTCTTATTTCTCAAACGTTGGTTAGTTTTATTGTCAAAATCTATGCTTGTTGGCCAAACTGTTTTTGGATAACAAGACACTTTATTTTGATGTGGAAGGATTTAAATTTTACGTACTGACAGAACAACATAGCAAATTTAAAAGCTATGAAGAATTCGTAGGTGTTTTTTCAAAAGAGAAAGTGTCTTATGATAATTATAATCTGGCTTGTATCATGACCTTACCTTCTCATCAAAGAAAAGGTTATGGCAAACTGTTAATTGAACTAAGTAAGTTCCCCTTTTAATATCATTCTTCTGACTCCTTAGGCTATGAATTATCTAAACATGAAGCCAAGATTGGATCTCCTGAAAAACCGTTATCGCCCTTGGGCACTCTAGGCTATCAATCCTATTGGTCATCTACACTCCTGGCCACTCTCCTTCATTTTCGTGGCAAGGTGACAATTGAAGAAATTTGTAAAGAAACCTGTATTCATGAACAAGACGTGATCGATACCCTTTCTAGACTGGATCTACTACGTTATAAAAAGAAGCGAGAAATTTGTATCACAGATCAAATGTTGCAGGATACTATCGTACGTCGTAATATAAAAATAGGTCGTAAACTGGACCCTTCTTTGATTCGTTGGCGATAAATACACGTAATTCTCAAATAAACTGTCTGTCACAATCTAGTCGCACCCGACCAATTAAATTTATCTCAATTAGTGTTTCTTTTGTTTTTGTTTTGTTTTTTGTTTTTTTTTTAAAAAAAAAAAAATATGAGTGTACAGAAAAAGAAACCTGTCAGGTAGACATTTGTATGATATATATACATATATACATATAACTAACAAAAAAAAAAAAAAAAAAAAAAATAGAGTCTGGGTGGATGGCTGTTTTGATTTGATGCACTATGGTCATGCCAATGCATTAAGACAAGTAAAGAAAACAAGTATAATAAACATATACAATGCTCATTTCATATAGGCTAAAGCCATGGGTGACATTCTTGTTGTTGGTGTTCACTCTGACGCAGCTATCGAAACAAACAAGGGCCCAACCGTAATGAAACAAGACGAAAGGTAAACTGTTAAGAATATTTTTTTTTTTAAAAAAAAATATTGACAACTTGAATAGATATGCAGCTGTAGCAGCCTGTAAATGGGCCGACGAAATCGTTCAAGATGCACCTTACAACACCACTGTTGAGATCCTTCAACAACACAACATTGATTTTTGCGTACACGGTGACGATATTACCACCATGGCAGACGGAACAGACTGTTATCAGGCCGTCAAAGACGCCGGACTTTATCGAGAATGTAAACGTACTTTGGGTGTCTCAACGACCGAACTCGTCGGTCGAATGTTGCTCATGACCCGAGATCATCACCGACCACTTACCAGTCTAGAACCTCTTGCACCTTTCGGAAACCATGCTCGATTAATGTCTACCCGCCGGATCGTTCAGTTTTCGGAGGCCAAGGAACCCAGACCATCGGATCGTGTAGTGTATGTGGATGGTACATTTGATCTCTTTCATGTGGGACATGTTGAATTTTTAAAGAGGGCCAAAGAGTTGGGAGATTTCTTGATAGTGGGTATTCACGATGATCGGACGGTAAATACGATCAAGGGGTCTAATTATCCATTGATGAATTTACATGAACGTGCGTTGAGTGTCTTGGCTTGTCGAGTAAGTTATTACTATAAGGTTTATCTAATGAGGTTTTAGTATGTGGATGAGGTAATTATTGGTGCGCCTTATAGTGTAACACAGGAAATCTTGAAAGGAGAGTATAAAGTGTCGATTGTGGCCAATGGTGTGGGGCACGTAGAACAGGACATAAATGGAAAAGATCCTTATGAACTGCCTAAAAAATATGGAATTTATAAACAAATCGAAACACCCAAATCTACTGTCACTACAGAAGACATCATTTATCGTATCATTGAAAACCGCAAAATGTAAGTAAATTCTCCACCCCCAAAGAAAAGTTGTTAAAACCCCCCCCCCCTTTTTTTTTAGTTATGAGGAAAGACAAAGAAGGAAAAAGGCAAAGGCTGAATTAGAGAGAGAAACAATTGATGTGTTACCTGCAAGGAGTGGAAAATAAAGTTTTCTTGCTTGCTTTCATAAGCGGACTCTGATTTATTCTTTAATGAATTACCCCCTTTCTCGTTTTTTCTTTTTTCTTTTTCTTCTTCTTTCTTTTTCTTTGTTAAAGATGAGTGACAGTCCAAGCGTGAAAAGTCGTATTTCTTCTTTAACTTCTTCCGGTCTAACCACCGGAGCCAAGAAACCAACAACTACACCACGCTCTTCAGCTACAAGAACAGCTACCAAACCTACTACTACTACTAAGCCGTCTACGGCCACCAAGACTCCCATCAAGCCATCTACTGCCACTAAACCAGTCACCAAGCCAGCCACTAAGCCTTCGGTAGCCACCAAGCCAGCAACAGCTACCAAGCCAGCAACAGCTACCAAGCCAGCCACTACCAGGGCATCGACAGCATCCAAGACACCCGCTGCTCGTACTCCCTCTATCTCTAAAGCTCCAGCCAAAACAAGTCGATCTTCCATCAGCACTACCAAAAAGACAGCTGTTCCTCGTACCAAGGTATCACCCACGGCTTCGACTGTCCGTCGACCGAGTTCGATGCCAGCCAGCTCCATTCCTTCTTCTGAACTCCTGGCTCAACTTAACAACCTAAAAGAAAAGGTATACATATACATATATGTATGTATACATATACATAGATCTAATACCTTTAAAGAATGAAGAGATGGAAAGTACCTTGTCTGAAAAGCAAGCTTTAATTGAAAGCAAAGAAGCCGATTTAAACGTCCTCAAGGAAAGATTAACTCAGATCGAAAGCACGGGTCTAGCCACCCCTGAACACTCCGTGACCCCCACCACGAGTACAGAAGAACCTAGTGAATTCAAGCGAGAGTTGGAAGAGAGTCAACATGAGCTCAACCTAATCAAAAAGGAACTTGAGGAGAGCCAAGAACAACAAAAGAAACTTCGAGAAGAATTGGATCAAGCTAAATCGGGTCATGATCTGGCCATTTCTCAGTCCAAAGCGATGGAAGAAGAAAAGGCAGATTTGATCAAAAGTCAGGAAGCAACTGAAGAGAGTTTACGTGAAAATATGGAAAAGTTGCGAGAAAAACTCGAGACTGAAAAGCAAGAGTTAGTGAGCTGTATTCGAGAAAAGGAAAATGAAATCAAAAAGCTCAAGAATGACATGGACGATTTACGTGATAGTATTCAGGTAAGTTAAAGGTGAAAAGAGGAGAGAAACTGATGTGTTAGGAAATGCACAAATCACATCAAACAAGAATGACCGAATATACTCAACAATTGAATGAAAAACATGCAAATCAAGTCAAGTCACTGCATGAAGATTATGAGTCCCAATTGTCTATATTGAGGGAATCTTTGGATGCGTCGACAAAGAATCCTGAAGAAGAAGATTCGAGTAAACAAGAACTTTTGGCAAAGATAGAAGAATTGATGCAATCTGCTTCTGATTCTACCCTGTTGCATGAGAACGAATTATCCGAACTCAAGGCTCAATCCGAGGCTCAATCCAGTGAGTTAGAAATTCGTCATCAAGAACAACTTGAAAAAGTGGCTGATGAATTAAAGGTAATCCAAACATAATTGATTTTTTTGGTGCTAAACTTTAATAGGCTAAAATAAGTGCGCTCGAAGAAGCCTACCAAAAGGAGTCCGAGGCATTGAAAGAAACTCACAAGAGTGAAATCAGTCAACTTCAAGCAGTTATCAACGAAGCCGATATATTAAAGATTAAACAAGAAACAGAAGCTTCCATTCGTACCGAATACGAAAATCAACTAAACGAATTGAAAGCCCAACATGAACAATCCATTGAAGTGCTTCATAAAGAACAAAAGCGTATACAACAAGAAATGGAAAAACTCACTCAAGAGCACTCCAAGGAAACAGATCAACTCAAATCCGAGTTTGAAGCTCAATTAAAAGAATCCACAGAAAACGAGAAGGTAAAAAAAAAAAAAAAAAAAAAAAATATCACGAAAGTAACAAATATGTAATAAAACAATTGGGGCGTTAGATTCGTATCGAAACTGAATATGAACAACAATTAGCCGAATTGGAAGAACGTCACCAAAAGGAACGTTCAAACCAAGACACACAACAATCCGAGCAGATTCAAGAAACTCACGCTCAAGCGCTACAAGATCTCCGTGAAGCGCATGCTGAAACCCTTCAAGATCTCGAAGAAACGTATGCTCAACGTCTCAAGGAAGCCCAAAACAATACTCGCAACGAACGTGAGATTCGGGCAGAATTCGAATCCCAAATCGAACAAATGACCGCCAGCCATCGTCAGACGCTTGAGCAGCTTGAGCAGCATCACAGCAGCGGCCTGTCCCAACTCGAATTTGAACTCAAGCAAGAAATCACGCGACAAACTCAATTGGTGGCCGAACATCAACAAAAGCTGGACGATCTCGTGGCTGAACGCGAGAGCCATCTGGATGGCCTTCGTCAGGAAATGAAGGACGCATTACAGGCTGTTCATCAGGCCGAAATGAACAGAGTCGCAGCAGAAAATGAATCGAAATTGAGCGAAGTCAAGCGCGAGTATATCTTGTTGCGGGATCGTGAAAGAGAGGCGATTGAAGAAAAGCACAAATTGGCTCTCGAGGCTCTGGACGTTTCGCACCAGCAAGCCATTCAGGCACTCAAGGTTCAGGAAGACAAAGGGGAGTGGAGTGACGTCAATGCATCTCACCAAGAGGCTCTTCGTTTGGTTCAAGAGGAATATGCCAAGGAAAAGGAGTTGTCGGCCAAAGCACACCAAGAAGAAATCCAGGCAATGCAAGCTGAGCATCAAGAAAAGATGGCGGCTGTAGAAAAATACCAAAAGGAGCTGGAGACTCTCAAGGATCAACATGCCCAAGAGCTCGAGAGGCTTAAAACAGAGCATAGTGCTGCACTAGTCAAGGCACAAGAAAATGCAAACCAACCAGAAGAACTTGCTCGATTAAGAAAAGAAATAGAGACAAACGGAGAGGATCTCAAAAAGAAACATGCGCTCGAAATTCAATCACTCTCAGAAGATCATATCTGTGAGATTCAAGCCTTGAGAGAGGCATGGGAGGTTCAAAAGGAAGAATACAACACCTCTGTTGGATTACAATTACGTCAAGAACACGCAGATGCTCTTTTGGCTTTGGAAAAGAAGCACGCAATGGAATTAGAAGAAATTAAGACGACAAAAGATCTTTTGGTAGACCATCAGCAACAGATTCTTGTTTTAAAGACAGAGCATGAAGCTGCTTTCAATACCTTGGTTTCTGAACATAAACAATACATTGAAAATCTTGAAAGTTCTCATCAAGCAGCTATTAAACAACTTCATACAGAGATTGAATCCATTACAGATGCTGAAAAAGCAAAGGTAAAAAAAAAAAAAAAAAAAAAAAAAAAAAAAAAAACAAAACAAAAACAAAGGAGGTTCATGTGCTTATTTTTTTTTTTTTTTAGGCTGAACTTAAAGCAAACCATGCATCTGAACTTGAACAGTTGAGTCGTGAACATCAATCAAGAATCCAGACATTAGAGACTGAACATCAAATGACTATTCAAAATTTACAAGCCAAATTGTCACTTCATTCCGAATCACTTCGATCTGATATTGAGGTAAAATATTGTGTATAAGCCAATGAGACTCATTTTTTCAACAGGCTGAGCTTGCAGAAAGTTATGAATCTCAAATGGATAAATTGATCTCCGAACATGCCTTGGCGATTTCCCAACTGGAAGCTCAGTGCAAGGACTCTATTACACAAGCAAAAGTATTACAGGATCAAGCAGACACAGACAGACATACCCTGGAAACACAGTATCGTGAAAGACTGGCTTCATTGCAAGCGGAGTGCGAAGCACAAGCAGAAAAGAATGCAAAGAACAGCGATGATTTGACGGAAAAAATGCAAAAGGAACTTGAGGATTTACAGATTCAATGGAACCAAGAACAGAAAAACCAAACGGAAAAACTCCACAAAGAACTTCAAGAACAATGGCTTGACATTCAAGAATCCCACGAAAAGAGAATGCTTGAGAAGGTAACATAACAATAGATAAGGACACCAAAGTCTTATAAAATTGTAGGAACAAGAGATTAAGAAGAGAGATGAAGAAATTAACGAACTGAAAGAAAAGTTGAGCCCAGAAGTGAAGCCGGTTTTATCTCAACACCATAAAGAAATCAAGGTTCTGGAGAACCAGTTCCAAGAACTATTGGATGCAAAGGATAAGGAACTCGAGGAATTTTCTTATCGATTAAAGACCATGACTGCCTCTCAGAATAAAGATGTTCAGGATATGGTTGAAGACTACAAGGCAAGAATCAGTAGCTTGGAAGCAGAGTGTCAAACAAAGGAGGATTCGTTGAAATCAAAGGCACTGGAAATGAGATGGATGTCAGCTGAATTCGAAAGCACAGAGGTAGAGATTAAACAGCATCTTATGTACTTAACATTCCTAGGCCAAATTGAAAGAAGAAAGTACGAGACTAGAAAGGCTGGAAGGTGATAACCTTCAATTAAAATCTGCTCTTAATCAATCCAAGGAAGAAAATGAACAGTTGTTAAGGTGAGCATAAATATTTGAGCTTTTTAAGCTGACTTTTTTTTGTTAGATTAATTCATCAACTCCAAGGAGAAATGCATCATTTGCGCTAATATTCAAACAATAAACTCACATGTAAAAATAATTTGATTTCCAGCCCTGTTCCAAGAACAATAACAGACTTGATATTTAAGGTTCCAGTTTTTTTTTTTTTTTTTACAGAAATAAATTTTCAAATGTTAATTGTATTACAAAACATTTCATTTGTCTCTTTTTTTTTTTTCCCATGTTTTTCCTACTCAAATAAATGAACGTTTCCCTCTTTTTCTCTTTCTCTTTCTCTCTCTCTCTCTCTCTGTGTGCGTGTGTGCGTGTGTGTTTGTGTGTGGTCAAGAGTAAATGTGTGGTGACTGAATTTGAAATCACAAGAGGAACACAAATTGAAACTTTTTTTTTCTATATTTAGATTTTTAAATTATATTCTTAGCCAATGAAGGGATACAAAATCATTATCTTACAATTGTTTTTATTTCACATGGATTTATAACTGAGGTTACAATAATAACTGTTTATTCGCCTGGAACAAAAAACTAAAAATTAAAAACAAAAAAAAAAAAAATAAAAAAAAAAAAATTCAAATGACGCACGTGTAAGAATTAAAGTCATTTATTGCCAACCCAATGTGTGAGTTTTTTTTTTTTTTCTACTTTTCTTTTCCTTTTCTTTTTTTTTTTTTTTTTTTTTTTTTTTTTTGTTATGAATATTTCAACTCCCCCGGAGAATAGCTCAGTAGATAGTCACGATACAACTATTATACCCCTTAAGCGTACGAGAGCCAAAAGAAGTTGTGATTTTTGTAGAAAAAGGAAAGCTCGATGTGATGCAGACCATACTGTACCTTGTTCAAATTGCAGAGCAGTAAATTGATCAAAAAAAAAAAAAAAAAAAAAAAAAAAGATACGTGGAAAACCTTGAAAACCGTTGTAAAAAAATGGAAGCATTATTGATCCGTTTAACCAATAAATCTATAAAGGAGATTGAAGAAGGCGACTTTACGATCGAAAGCATGGTTCAAAACCCACCAAAATACATGAGTGACGACGATGACTCTTCAATAGATGATGATGATGATATCGATGATATTGAAGATGAGCAAGTGAAGCCCAAATCTATGGAAGAAGCTATTGCGAATCTAAGCTCAGAAGATTATGATTCTATCAAATACACGGGTATTTCAGCAGGCATTCAACTTCAAAATAATGATCTGTTTAAAACTGCATCCTATGTTCAATGTCCAGGACGCCAAGATGTAGCCCTAAAAATGATGCCTCAAAAAGAATTGTTAGTTGTACAAGCCAACGCTTCTTCATTATCAGGAAAATATACTCGTCTCGACGTTGGCTTCTCATTAACAAGCTCCATATTCGATACAAAAAGAGATGCCTCAACCCAACGTTCCTTACATCTCACTCCTGGCTCTCTCTCAAAGTCTGACAGTTTACCCCTGGCCTCAAGTATAAAAAAGGCCAGTGATTTGTAAGTTTAACTTTTATTATTATTATCGTTATTTTTAATTTGTATAAAAATAGGTATTTTACGCACATTCACAAGTTTCTACCAATTGTTAACAAAACAAGATTCGAAGCACATGACCTTAAACCATGTAACATCCTTGCACAAGCTGTGTTAGCCGTCGCATTCCGCTTTGCATCACGTCATTTCCCCAAACAATTCAAAAAGTCGGATGTGTACGCGGATATCTACTTTAGAAAAGTCATGTCTCGTCTCCAAGATTCTCATCGCGCCAGGCTATGTCATGTTCAGGCTGCTCTCTTGATGACCCTTTACTTGGATATGGATGAAACCGACGTAGAGTCTATGCAATGGTTCGTTCTCGGTAAAGCTATCCGAATGGCTCAAGATATTGGTCTCCATCGTTCTTGCTCGCATTGGAATCTTCCTGCTTCAGAGATAGAGACAAGACACAGAGTCTTTTTCGCTTGTTACATTCTAGATCGTTTTATGGGTGCCAGAGCCGGAAAGCCACTGACCATTTTAGATCGAGACTTTGATACCGACTTTCCTGTACCTCATGAAGTCTATGATGACCAACGTCCTGGTCCCTCAGTCTATCATGGATTTATCGCACTTATCAAACTATCCGAGATACTCGGCAGAATCTTAAAAGCTCTCTATGCACCCAACTCCAAACACTCGAATTCGAATGCTAATCTAGATGATCCCACTATTTTAGCTGTTTTTGACCGCCGCTTAAAGAACTGGAAAGCAACGAGCTTAAATGAGACACAAGACGGGATTAAAGTTTCACAAGCTGAAAGAGGTAAATTTATATTTTTTTAGCAAAAAAATGTCTGTTCTCTAATTGGTTATTTTCAACTTCAGTTAATTTATTACTATTCTACTACACCGTGATGTTGTTACTACATAGACCCTTTATAGAATCTAACGTACACCATGATGCACTGGCCACTGAATCACGACAAGCCTGTGAAAATGCTGCCTGTAACGTGATGGCCATCGTCAAACAAAAACAATCCTTCATGACCGACCCTGATTCCTATGCTCCCTTTTGTTTGCCTACTTCTTTTGTTTACTCCATGTTTCAATCCTGTCTGATTCATTTAGCGCTTGTGTTACAAAACAGGGACTCCTTGCTGCGCCTCAAAAGACTTCAATGTTCCATCATTCTCTTAAAGAAACATGAAGAGCAGCTGGCTTCTGCTCAAAGAGCACATCGTATCTTAATTACCCTGATGAATGTTCACAACATACAACTCAACAGCCTTATATCAACAGAAGAAGAGGACCAATTTAATCTCTTGGAGGATTCGGAAATAACAGATATTTCCACCACAGAAAAAAACACTATTTCTAATGACATGCCCAAATCCACTTATTACCAACGTATGATGAATACAAGCATTGTGGGTGGTATCACTCCTGATTTACACCAAAGAATAGAATCCAACATGATCGGCCAACTCTTACCAGAACCCTCGCAGCCTGCTCTCTTTTCTGATAATCGCCTTTATGAAAAACCACCTACCAGCGACTTACAGGTCATGAACGACTCATATCCTACAGTCTATTCTCATCATCACCATCCACCACCACCACCACCACCTCTTTATCAAACACCTCAATTTTCCTCTTATGATTTAAACTATACTCCAACATCCTGTGAATCACACATCTCCTTTGCTCCCACTGTATCTCCTGCACATCTCAACTGGAGCGGCTGGAATGATCCTATAAATGATTTCCAAAACCAACGCACCTATTTACATCAACACCCGTCTTGAAAGTCGGTTATACATACATGCACACACATATATATATATATACATTTGTTTAAATACTATTAAAATAAGGTCCCAATCAAATAAACAGAGTCCCTGCTCTTTTTTCCCTCCAAAACACATGATATATAAATTTAAACAAAAAAAAAAAACTACTTTGTATTTTTATTGAACGAGCAGATTTAGTCAAAGAGACCGAAACCCATGTCATCATCTTCAGATTCTTCGTCTTCGGCGGCAGCAGCGGCAGCGGGGGCAGCGGATTCAGCAGCAGCAACAGGAGCAGCAACAGCAAAAGCATCGGGGTTAGCAATGAATTCCTTGATTTGCTCAGAACCGGGGAAGGTGTAGTCAGAGGCGACAGAGACAGCCAAAAGGTTCTTGTAACCGTTGATAACGGAGTGAGGAACGGAGGCCAAGGTGGGGTAACCGACAGCCAAAGAGATGGAGGCAATTTCACGGATGGCGCTCAAAAGGTTAGCAACGAGTTCGGATTCTTCAACATCCAAGACGGCAGGAGAGAAGATAGTACCCTTATCAAAGACTTGCTCAACAGCCATACCGTAGGTGAAGGGAGAGATGTTCAACATGTTCAACAAAACGGCTTCGGAGGCACCAACCTTTTCACCAGCTTGGACCAAGACAATGTCAGAGACGATTTCAATGGTACCACGAGCAATCTTGGTGGGGATACCCAAAGCTTGGAAGAAAGAGGTCTTTCCGGGTTCCATACCAGTGTTACCAGCGGGGACAACAACTTCAGCGGGGGCAACAGCGTTGGCACGAGCGGGAGCAGCAACACGGTTGGAGATAACCTTAGCACGGATTTCCTTGAGGTCACCGTTGGTGAAGACGAAACCAATGTTACCACGGACAAAGTTCAAAAGCTTTTCCAATTCAGGACGTTCAGCGATCAAACCCTTAAGACAACGACGAACCATGGTGTTCTTACCCATGAGGACGACGGCTTCACCACGGAGAGACACACGGATTTGGTGCATTTGGTTGGAGCTGACATTGTCAACATTGACAATGAAGATGGATTGATACTCGTTCAAGTATTCAGTGAGCTTTTGGAAGTAAGCGGCCTTGTTTTCTCTCTTCGACATGTTTAAATTACTGTTCGAGGATCTTTTTAAAGAACTGGATCGCGGATTGTTAATGGATGGATGGGCATGTTGGATTTTATCATTTTACCTGGCAAGTGGAGAGAAACATATCTTGAGGCTTCTTGTCTTCTTTATTAAGGACCGAGCGAAAATATTTCACACTCCGTTTTCGGCCCGTATTTTCTTTGTTTTGAAACAATGCGCATATTTCTTTTTCGTTTAAAGGAATCACATCCCTTTATTTGCATTTTTTTTTTTTTTTTTTTTTTTTTCCAATCTATGCAAGTAGTATTCTTTTTAATACAAAAACGTCTTGGATCAAAGTCGATGGGACCCGGAAAACCAGGATGCAACAAAATGCTCAGATACCTGACCAAACGATGCTTTCAACAATTAAACATCAGTAGATATGATATTAAAAGCAGAAGCTTTTGGAGAAGTTTTACTCATATACAAAAATCTAGTACGAGCTAAATAGGTGTACAACGACGAGTAATAGTGTGAACTAGTATTTTCTTTTTGTCATTGGAACCATCTACTCAAGAAGATTGTTTACTCTTAAATCAATTCCGTCTAATGGCAACATTTGGTGTATGCTTTATTAAAAAAAAAAAAAAAAAAAAGTTTCGTACTTGCTCCAGATAAAAAGAAAAAGAAAAGAAAATGTTGAATACAATATAAAAAATACATCTTTACTGATCTTTTCATTAGTGTCAAAACGCACCGTCTGTGATCCATGTTTCTTTCTAAACCACTCTAATGATTCTACCGAATGGTCATCAGATATATATCTATATATATATATATATACAAGCAAAGTGTTACCCATCCAAAACAAAAACAAAAAAGTTGGAAGATGACTGAACCTTTTCTTACAACAACTGTCATTTCAGTCGAATTCATCCTATACGAAGGACCATTTACGAAGTATGATGAAAAAGAAAAGAATAGTCCTGTGCTATCTTTCCATTCAACAAACGGAACATTCAATGAGATAGGCTAAGCCTTGAATACGAAATTTTTACCCTATCAAAAATATAGGGATAGTCAGTCCTGAGGTGCTTTCAGCCATTTAATGTTATTTTAATTTTTTGATCAAACGAACACATAACAAGTCGAACAAAAAAAAAAAAAAAAAAAAAAAAAAAAAGAGAAATATGAATAGTTGTCCTGAGCATTCAGTTTTTATTTAACATACGGCACAAGATAGAAAGAAAGATAGAAAGATAGAAAGAAAGAAAGAAAGAAAAAAAAAAAAAAAGACATGATTATTTACAACTCCTTGTTGCTATATCGACACCAGAAACAAAAAAAAAAAAAAAAAAAAAAAAAAAAAAAAAAAAATTGATTTTTAAAAAAAAAAAAAATTTTTTTTT
>JNDS01003392.1:0-38110 GCA_000697035.1 Rhizopus stolonifer B9770
AAAAAAAAAAAAAAAAAAGTGTCGTGGCAATAAAATAATTCTTTTTTTTATTTTGTTTTGTTTTTTTTTTTTTTTTTTTTTTAAAAAAAATGATAACCGACCAATTAACAAGACAAGGGCCTTTGGCTCGTGTTTGGCTTGCTTCTCATTATGAAAGAAAGCTTTCTAAATCTCAGTTCTTGCAAACAAACATTGAAAAGACAATTGGTACATTTAAAACTTATTTTCAAAAGGCTTACCCCCCCTTTTTTTTTTTTGCTTTTGTGTAGATGCCATCGAAACAAACCAAGAAGAAGAACCTTTAGCACTTCGTATTTCTGGTCAACTTTTGCTTGGTGTTGTTCGTATTTACTCTCGAAAGACAAGATATCTTTTGGAAGATTGTAACGAAGCACTTGTCAAGATTAAGCTTGTAAAAAAAAAAATCAGTTACCTTAATTCATCAAAACGACTCATTTTTTTTTTAAAAAAAAAATATGTATATGTATATGTTTAGGCTTTCAAAAAAGGAGATGTCAACATGCCTGATATTCACCATTCTATCGCTAACGTCAACGCAATCACATTGCAAGATAAAGTAACTGATTTCGACATTTTACTTCCTGATGTGCCTTTGAGTTCAACGTAAGATTATATTTCAAAAAAAAAAAAAAAAAAAAAAAAAAAAAATTGTCGAAACCGACACTTTAATGATATAGTTCAAATCAAATCGATGCTATTATGGATAATTTTGATATGACTGACTCTCAGGATATTACCTTGAGTGAATTACAAAACAACTTTTCTTTTGGCGACCTTGAATTCGGTCGTTCTGGTGGCGATAACAACTTTACAACAGAAGCTGGTCGTCGTGATCAAGCTGGATTTGCAGAAACAGCATTTGAACCTGGAGAAATTTCAGAGCCCTTCAAGGGTATGTCCTTGGATGATACCACCGGCCTTGCCGATAACATGACTGGATTTGACTTTGATGTGAACGACAATTTGGATTATGGAATTGATTTTAATGAAGGCGGATATAATCCCCAAGCCCTTGAAGGAGCCGATGCTTCGCTTGATACACTTATGCAAGTCGGTATCATGCCCGTGGAAGATCAAGATATGTTTGATACTGAATCTATGCAAGAATCTGTTGTTCGTAAACGTAAGAGATTGGCGGTTGATAAAATTACAGAAATTCCTCAAGAGGATCTTCGCGAATTCAACCGTGACACATCTGCTATTGTTAGTCAGGTAAATTAAAAAAAAAAAAAAAAAAAAAAAAGAAGGGGGTTATTTTATTTGATGATTTGGTTTTCAAACAATTGTCGTTTAGGATATCCGACCCTTTGAAGTACGTAAAAAGAAGGCTGCCATCGATTTGCGTGGTCCTTCAGATAAAGGATTAGGCTCCGAATTGACAGATATGTTTGCAAGAATCAACCGTAAGCGTCGTGCTTCTACTATGGATGTTGCCATGGGTACTCCTGGACAAAGCGCAACTACCCCAGCTGGAGACCATCTCGAATCTTTTGGTGGATATGACGACTTTGGTGTTGAAGTAGATGCTGGAGATTTCAATCAGGACAGATTTGACCAATTCCAAGCGGTAGGAAAATACACAACATGACAAGTTCTCTTATATTTCTCTTTAGAATGATGCTGAAAATGTGAGTGTCGGAAATGGATCTATGGCAACTCAAAGTACTCAGTCTCTCAACGAAGGTACCCGCAAAACCTTTGAGACTATTGAAAACCACATGCAATTCAATGGATCTGTCAAGTTTGCTGAAATTGCTCCCAGTTCAAACAAGAAAACAGATGCTGCCAGACGATTTTATGAGGTCTTGTTGTTGGCGTCAAGAGATAAAATAAAACTCAAGCAAGAACGCTCTTTCGGTGATATCCAAATCAGTACTGTCAGTGCTCATTAAATTCATGACAATAAACATATTTTTAGTAACAATTGTCTAAATTTTTTTAAGTAGAATAGAATTATGATTATACCGTTTTGAACAGAAGAGCCTGAGTTTTTCAAATACCCAAATTTCGTACATGTTCCTGTGAAGCATAATCTGTTATTGTAAAAGACAATTGGCTTTTTTTTTAATCACCAATGTGGTACAAAAACATGTTAATTTCTCTTGGCTTTGACATATTCTTCGTTTTACTACAAAAAATGCGTGTTTAAAAAAGTAACATAAAAAAAAAGAAAGAGGAAAGTAAACAAATTTGAGTAGCACACGTAACTGGTTTTAAAGGACATATATTTCAGTATTCATGCAAGTTAATGTCCGTTTCACAGCTTTTATTCTTAAGTTTTCTCCTTATTTTTGTATACCCACGGGCTTTTATAGAACTATACAGCGGGTCAAATAGTTGGATAAAGTACATTCGATTGTATGGTAAGGAAATGATTAAAGGATGTTTTGCTCGATTCTTGAAAGAAAATATGTTATAAGGATAACTAAAGTTCATCTATTAAGAGTTGTGGTACATGACAAATTTGCCAAAGAAAATTTATTTGGTGCCCGATATAAGGAGAGAAGGTAAGTGTATGATACATGAAAAAAAAAAAAAAAATTAGATTAAGCCATTGCTTCTGAGATTTTCTTGAATAATAATGTCATTCACAGCCGACATGACAAATTTGACTTGTTCCGTTTCGGTCGCACATGTATAGTGAGTGTAGACTTGCTTGTTTTCAGAACAATTTAGGGATTCAAACATTTGTCTAAAGAAGACACATGCAGCTTCAAAATCCTCCAAATTGCCAGAATAATCTGAAAAATAGTCTCTGAGTGATCTTTTGGGTAGCTTTTGTTTGAAGAGATCTGTCTTATTTAGAAACAAGATAATGGATGTTTTGTCAAACCATCTCGAATTACAGATGGAATCAAATAAGGTGAGAGCCTCTTGCATTCTGTTGACAGATCCGTCCTCAATCAGTACTTGATCGTATTCAGAAATAGCAACTAAAAATATAACAGCCGTGACACCTTCAAAGCAATGTATCCATTTCTTTCTCTCTGACCGTTGACCACCCACATCAAACATTTTGTAAACAAGGTTACCAATCGTGAATTTTGTTTCTGTAATCCCCGTTGTCTTTACACGCGAATAGAGTACATCTTGGGATGTAGGCAGATAATCAGAGGCACCAATACGATCAATATGATCGAAATAGCTAATAAAGTTCAGGACAGTTCTATATGTATAGATTTCTTACTATGAAGCGGAATCATTCAATTGGTACTCGTTATTTTTCTTGTAAGTTTCTTGAACTCCTCTATCTTTCCAAAGGGCCTTGATTGCCCCAGACAACTCTATTGGCATCACAGAATATTCCGTTTGGGTTTCGCAACGCATGATATTATCAACGTAAACCTGGTTTTTTGCGTTACCTAACATGATACCCAAATTACGCATGGCCTCAAGGATAATTAGAATAGACTGAAGTATATTGTTGAATATAATCTCTTTATGAGCCTCTTTTTCTTCTTTTCTAAATTCCCCTTCATGAATCAATCTCATTTGCTTTAAAATGGTTGATTTCCCTGATTCGCCGGCACCTTAAAAAAAAGACAACAAGTGTCAGTGCGTACATGCATATAGCCCCTCTCTTTCTTACCAAGTAGCAACAGCTTAACCTCATTTTTTGCATCCAGCATATCCTGTCTTAATTGTTCTTCAATTTTATCATTATGAATCTTGGCACTATTATCTTGTTCAATTGAGGCACAACAACCCATTTTTCTTTTTTCTTGTATATAAAAAAAAAAAAATTAAGGAGAAGAAAAGAGAAAGTTTCGAAGTATAAAATGAGCTTTCTTATAAGTGTGTACAACCATGAAGGCTGGTTTGTTTATATGAGCACGATTTTATTTATTTCTTAATCACTACCGACAATCCCTCCTTTGCTTATACCCACGGCTTGTTCCACCACTTCCCTCATTAGGTCAATTAAGGTACAACAAGTCACGATAAGGTGAGCTTCAAGATGATCCGGCTTCTCTGCCACATTGAGGGCATTCTTATCTATAATGAACACACCCAGATAAGTGAAATAGCCTAGTCGATGACTATCGAACTCTGCAATCACCCGCCATTTGTCTTTCTCGGGCTGTTGGATCTCACATATCAGATCGTGGGATCTTATGCTGGTCTTTTTCCATCGAATCCGGTGTGCCTCAAACACGGTCTCATAAGTAAATAGCATGTGAGATTTAGTCACATTGTGAAGCTGATTTGATCTCGTCGTCGTGCTCTCCAATGGTGTCGATGGTTCTTCCTCAATCGCCTGTTCGGGAAAATCACCCCATTCGACCGTGATCTCCTTTCGAAAGGCTCTTCGTCTGGCCTCCGCCACCTTGACCGTCTCGTCCTCGGTTGTCCGATAGAGTATATTTTGAAATCCCCAGGAATAAGAATGCGGCTGGACTTTTTTGTAAGCCCTCACTTTGGTACCGTAAAAGTAAATGTCTTGCTCCTCTGGTCGACTCAGACAGAGCTTGCGTAAGTCGTATTTGATCAAATCTTCCATCGGTTTCTTTTTTAGGATTTCTAATAGGGCCTGTCGAGTGCTCGAGGTGTCGCTGCAATTACTGCTTATACTGGAGGCGCTCGGACTCAACATAGGGAAACTTGTGGTAGCTAGACTGGTAGTCGAAGTAGGTTCATGTGAGAGTAAACTGGAGGCCACTGAGGTTTTTTGAATAGCGTCGTCATTGTCATTATCGTGATTGTCATTATCGTGATTGTCGTCGTCGTTGTCATCTTGAGTTGAAACATCAGGTCGTTTACCATTTATAAACTCTGCTCGAATGACCAGGTCCTCAAGTACTTCAGGTGGTAATGACTCTCGTTCTTCTTCTTCATATGTGTTTGGTTTGTCATACTTTTTTTCGTCGATAGCGTCGGGCTTTTGTAAGGGTATATCTACGGTATCTGGCTTCATCATAAAGGTTTTAGTTGAAAGAGGAAGAGTTCAAAAAAAAAAAAAAAAAAATAGTGGCTTTTGAAAGGGTTCTCCCGTGACCCTATAGTGTGAACAATAAGAATTTTGTACTACTTTATGGCCTATGGATGACACAATACTTTCCTCAAATTTCGAGAAAACTACGGATTGAAGTTTTCTTTTTTTTTTTTGTAAAAAAAAAAAAAAAAAAAAAAAAAAAGACTCACATTTTTTTTTTTATTTTCTTCCTTTGAATTAAGAAACATATTATTGTTAACGGGCCCCTTTATGCGACGCAAGGTAATCCCGATTGCTGGCTTCAAAGTGATTACAAGAAATCACCACAGTCTAGTCAGAATTTTTATGCGAATTGGGCATTTTTAAAGGAACTTTCAGGGTGGTTATAACACTATAGATGGTTACTTTTGCCATTGAATTTTGTGCTTTTTCTTTTTTCTGGATTTGATAAAATATATTACAACCAATATGGATGATTTGGTATCTTTCTTGATATATTTATCTTTTTTCTTTGTGTTTATAATAGCAAAGATACATGTCATTTTGAATTATGTAGGAAAAAGGATTTAACAAAGGAGTCAAAGTGTTGTGTAGAAGCCTAAAAAAAAAAAAAAAAAAAGAGCCACCCATTTTATCTTTTCTTTTTTTTATTTATTTAATCTCAAGCAAAAAACATGTCAAAATTATCACCTAAAAAGGATTCAGATAAATCTTGGAGAAGGTAGGGTGCAAATATACAGCTACAGACAGTTTTCTAATTGAATGAAGCTTAGCAATATTAGTAAAGCTTTGGACACACTTGAACAGGAGAGAGAAAAGGCAGAGGACGAACGAGAGGATGTTCATAGGAAGATGAAAGTACTGAAAGAAAAGATTGAAGAAAAGGAAGAAGAACTTGATGAATTAAAGGATGATTTGGAAGATATGTCTCGCGAATGTTATTCTTTGAATAGAACAATTAACGAACTGGAAAGAAAAATTCAAAAGGCAGAAGAAATGTTGGATGACAGTGAATAATAATAATAAAAAAGAATTTTTTTTTGTGTGTTTATTATTTATCTCATATAAAAGTCTCGTTTATCTTCATCACATTACGCAAGTGTGTGTGTGTGTGTGTGTGTGTGTGTGTGTTTTTTTGCTATTTAAAAAGTTCCTTTTTCTTTTTCTTTCATTTTTTTTTTTCCAAATCTTCAAACCATGTGTCAACCTGTTGTTAAACAAGTCTCTTCACAAGCTTCCGATACCTCTTCTACTTTAGTTCCCAAATCAGAACTTGCGTCAAACACTACAACGAATTCTGTACCAGCTACTACGACTAGTTCTAAAGAACCAAAAATAAACCCGTCTCTCTCGTAGAGAAGGTAGGTCTAGAAAGAGCCAATGCTTGTTAATTCAACTTTAGTGTTTTTGAAGAAGGCTTGGATATTCTTGAGTGTGAAAGAAACACTTTGCTTGACAAAAAACAATTACTTGACAAAAAAAAAAAAAAAAAAAAAAATTACTTGATGATAAACTGCAAGATTTACAAGACGAGATCAATGAAATGGACAAAAAAATTGATATTTTAAGCAAGAAGATTGTAATGGCAGAGACCTTTGTATTTGATTAAGAAGTGATTAATGATCACTTTGGTGTAATGTTGTTTTGTATTACAAGAAGAGTTTTTTTAAAGCAACATGCTTTTTCTCTTCACCCAAATAAAGGCTTAACATTTGCCTCGTTCCGTTTTGACTCTTTAAATATCAAATATAACAGAGACTATATTAGAAGATCATTAAAACTTGAATAAAACATTATGCTTGCTTTCTTTTATTTCTCAAAAATTTTAATTAATCAAAACATCTTCACAACTTTTTTTCTTGTAAATATTTACAATTTCTTCTTTCTTTCTTCAATCTGCACTTTATGACAACATTACCCAACAGTAACGTACCTGCATCTAAACCACTGTCCAATGATTGGAGAAGGCAAGTTCTAGAAGAGTAAGCTGCAGGTCTCTAATCCAATGAATAGGTCCCTCGAGGAAGCTCTGATAGTTATGGAAATAGAGAAAGATAAATTAGAGGGTGAACAAGAAGAACTCCAAGAGACAATTGGTGGTTTGAATGAGGATATCAGATCTTTACAGAGAAAAATCGAAATGGTGGAAGAAGTACTTGAACTCTGATAAACAGATCCTCGTCAACTGAAAAAATAATTTTCATCCTTGACTCTCTCTCTCTCTCTCTCTTTTTTTTTTTTTTTTTTTTTTTTTTCAAAATAAAGCGTGTCATAAAAAAAAATAAAAGAGGGTTGTATTTATTAACAAAATCCAGTATTTTTGTTGATTTTTTTTTTCAATAGTTTTCTCTCGCTTTCTTTTCCCCTCTTTTTAATGGTGTTCAACATTCTTGTGGTGCTCTATTATAAAAATAGCATGAGTCTCTTTACAAACCAATTGAAACTTACTCAAGTGGAAGTGGTAATCAATAGTGTAACCAATAGCGAAAACACCAAAGATGAGATGAAGCAAAGGTGTAACAGAGGCATTGTCGCCATCAATGTAACGTGCCTTATACTTTCCAAAAGGACCAGAAGGCTTGACAGCTTCAACTGTACCCTTAGGCAAAGTCTACCCGAGAAAAACTATTTAGCATTTTTTTTTTATCTTTCAAAAAAAAAAAAAAAAACCTTGTAAAAGCTAACTAAGCTGTTAATGGAAGCGTCATTAGAAGCACCAGAAACCTTAGTAGCAGCAGCTACATTAGGAGGAATAAGAGTCTTTGTAGAATAAGCACGACGAAAAATGGTGTTCATTTGGAAGGAAGAGAGAGAGGGAGAGAGAAAAAAATACAAAAATTTAAATTTTGGTGTGTATGTGTGTGTGTGTGTGTGTGTGTATGCAGTGAGTACACCGCGGGGAAGGACTTTCGGAATCTCAAGAAGTATTTCAAACGTCATCCATTGTCTGTACAGAGTTTTAATCTAAAATTAGAATGACAACCTCTTTGCTTGGATTATTGTTAATTTGAGAAATATCGTGGCTAGTTGTGACTAAGGAACCGTTCACTTTTAAGAACTCTCCTGTTTAAATTGAAATGACGTGTCTTTATTATTGACAATTAAAAAGACTCCCCCCCCTTTCTATTTCTTTCTTTCATTGCCAACGGGTTGGTTTTTAGTTGTAAAAAATAAAACAAAAAGTATAATGAAGTATAATGAAGTAAGGTAAAAAGATTAAATAATCGAGGGCTATTTATACTAATTCCATTCCCTTTAAATCAATCCATAGAAAATCGAAACAGAGAAAGAAGACAGCCCTACAAATCAGGTACACAGACAAGATAATACAACAAATCTGGACTATAATCACCGATTATTATCAAAATCGTCTGAAATCTGGGCCATACGACTTTAACGACAAGATGACTTTCTTCTGTGAGGTCATCTTACCAATTTTAAAATCATTTGTTCTTCACAACACCAATATGTCATTCAAATGACGTGAAAAGCAATCAAAAGAAAACGCGATTACCTGGCTTGAAAATAGCGACTACAAACAAAAGAACGTTGGTAAAAAACTGCTGGACGGGTATGGGGTAAGCAGGGACAAAGGCATTGCAATCATGGTTGAGCCTTCTGAGTTTGAGTCTAATGTTGCATATTCCATTGAAGATACTATTAAGCAAATCAAGAGCTCTACCGACTTTGTATGCCATTTGAAAGCAAAGCACACAGATTCGTTTGCAAAAAACGTTTACAAAGATCCGGTGTCCAAACTTACTATTGATTCGCAACCAACTAACCCTTTTTATAATCTCTTTGAGTCTAAACAAGAAATGGAGCATAATTGATGTTGAAACTGTTGCTGTCCCTACCACCAAAGATAAAAAACACATATTGGTCAAGCTCTTTGAATTGCTAGCACATTTGAAGGAAATATGAGACGAGCAACAAGAGGTGGTATTGTGTCTTGCTACAGAGGCAGTGGATTTTGGCGAGCCATTTGAAAAGTTTATTGAAGATTATTTTTCAACTCAATAAAAACCCTTGTTACACATTTCATTTATTTTCGATCTTGTTGTCTTTTACACTTGTATTCATATTCAAAATACTTTTACGTTTCCTACTCTCCATTTGATTACCTCTCCATCGTCCTTTATGTATAATTAGAGCACGAAGCGACTCGATAGGATGAATCCTCCCGAATTATATCATTGCTAATAGAGCCAAATATGATCTTGTCGTATTGTTTGAACTGACTCAATTTACAGCTAATCTTCTTTCACGTAGAATAGCTGGTCCTCTTAATTAAAAAAAAAAAAAGCAACGTACCCCTTCTACTTTTATTAACAAACTCTATCTAGTCAAAACTAATCCTCTTAGACTATCTGTCTATTATTGTCTATTATTGTCTATTAATCCATTCTTATCCTCTCTGCTTGTCACACAAGTGCTCAACGCCACACCTCTTGTTCCACAATAGTTGTTCCATCCAAGTTCTACCCTCTTCTTTGAGCAGTTCCAGAAAGTTAGAAATAGAGAAGAACACGGAGACTGAATATGAAAGCCAATAATGTTTCAAGGAAAAAAAAAAAAAAAAAAACTACCACTGACATTGGGGAGAAATGGAGAAAGATACTTTCTTGAACCCTCTGATAATGCATTCATGTTGAAACAAGATGACTTCCCCAAAACGTGAGTCACTCATTTGAAATAAAAAAGTTATTTTATTCTTTATTTAGTTTTCTCCTCAAAATTTGGGGGAAAAGATGAAATCATGTGAGAAAGGGCTAATCTTGATATGGGGCGTTGTACAAGCAAAGGGTAACTACATAATCATCAAGAGACGCATGCAGGATCATATTTTGAATTAAAATAAGCAAAAAAGAAAAGATGACTAAATAAGCCACATTTGGTTGAGAACAATGGAATTTGGATAATCTCCCTTATTTGGAAAAAAAAAAAACACTTGGCAGTTGACTAATAGTTTCGCAGTACAATAAGCCATATACTAAATTCTTTGTTATTTTGAACGATACAATCTTATAGCCAATGATTAAACAATACATATATTTATATCACCGCGGCCAACGTATCAACAAAACCACGGTAGAGATCACATTAACACTTTTTTTACACTTAACTTTTGTCCATTATATTCTTAAATGATAAAAAAACAATCATACATGTCATGCTTGGGTTGATCTGCAGAGAGAGTGGTACAGAGTTCCCATTTTTTGGTGCAAAAAAAAAAAAAAAAAAAAAGAAAACAAATGAAATCAACCCTATGAAGAGGAAGAGAGTATTGAATGGATAAATATGTCAAGGAACAAGAGATTTTGATTTGTAGAGAGAATAAAGTCCCGAAGTCTTAAAAAATGACGAATTGACGTAAAAAACAAATCCTATTGAACGGTGTCACCCCAGCAATGCTCCCCACTCCACCAACAGATTTCTTATAAAAGAAGGAGGAGATATAATTTAGGCTTTCTTTCTCACTTTTTTTTTTTTTCCCTTACAGTTTCTGGGTTTTTATCTTAATGTCGACTACGGAGATCCTCAACACTATGGATCGTACAAAGACCGAGGCAATGAAGCCTCCTCTCCCAAAGACACAGATGCCCCCTCTCTTTGATAAACCAGTCACTAACAAAAATTGGTACCAATTTGTGAATTGGCCCCAATCCATTCTCTTGCTCTCCACACCACTCATTGCTCTCTATGGTATGTTTACTACAGAACTTACAAGAAAAACCATGATATGGGCTATTGTATATTATTTCATCACCGGTCTCGGTATCACTGCTGGTTACCATCGTATGTGGGCTCACAGAGCTTACCGCGGTACTCTCGCCTTACGCTGGATCTTTTCTTTTGCCGGTGCTGGTGCTGTCGAAGGTTCCATCTACTGGTGGTCTCGTGGACACCGTGCCCATCACCGTTGGACAGACACTGACAAGGACCCTTACAGTGCTCACCGTGGTTTTTTCTTTTCTCATTTTGGTTGGATGTTGGTGAACAGACCCAAAAACCGTATTGGTTTCGCTGACGTTGCTGATTTGAAGGCTGATAAGGTCGTTGCTTTTCAACACAAGTACTATCCTTACTTTGCTCTCGGCATGGGTTTCTTGTTCCCTACTTTGGTTGCTGGTCTTGGTTGGGGTGATTTCAGAGTAAGTGGGAAGCAGATGCTTTAGGGTAATTAGATAATTAACTTTATTACAGGGTGGATTCTTTTACTCTGCCGTCGCTCGTCTCGTCTTTGTTCACCACGCTACTTTCTGTGTTAACAGTTTGGCACATTATTTAGGTGAAGCTTCCTTTGACGACCACAACACACCTCGTGATCACTGGATTACCGCCATTGCTACCTTGGGTGAAGGCTACCACAACTTCCACCACCAATTTCCTCAAGATTATCGTAACGCCATCAAATACACCCAATACGATCCCACCAAATGGTTGATCATTGTCTTTTCATGGCTTGGGCTTTCTTACGAACTCAAAGAATTCCCTTCAAACGAAGTCTCCAAGGGTCAAATTTTTATGAAGGAAAAGAAGTTGAGAGAAGAAAAGGCAAAGTTGTTTTATGGTGTGCCCTTAAAGGATTTGCCGGTTTACTGTTGGGAAGAATTCCAATCACTTGTATTGAACGAAAACAAGAAATGGATTTTGATCGAAGGTGTATTGTATGATGTCAAGAATTTTATGAAGGAGCATCCTGGTGGTGCCAAATATTTGTCGACAGCTATTGGCAAAGATATGACCACTTCCTTTAACGGTGGTATCTATAATCACTCAAATGGTGCCAGAAACTTACTCACACAATTTCGCGTCGGTGTGCTTTTAAATGGTATGCAAGTTATGTCAGAAGCAGACGCCGCGGTCAACGAAACTCAAGCTCATGTTTATGACAGTTCACTTGAATATGATACCAAAGTAGCCGATTTCTATAAAAAGAGCACATAAACCCCCCTCCTCTAAACCATCAATAAAATTTTTTCTATTCATTCATTTATTCCTTTTTTTTTTTTTTTTTTGCGCGACAAGAAAAAAAACGAGTCCCCCACATTTTTTTTTTTATTTTTATTTTCCCGATTTATTTTATAATTTCCCTTTTTTTTTCTTCTCTTTCCACCCTCTTTCCACTTTTAAAAAATAATGCAATCAGCTACAAGAGCTTTAAGAGGTAACCTTGTTGTCAATCCATTGCATAAACCTTAAATTTTTATACAGCGGCTTATCGTCAAACACCTGTTGTACGACGTAACTTTCAAAGATTTAATTCCACTGTTTCTTCTAGCGATAAGAAAGTTTATTCCAAATGGAAATTGGTAAAGAACACTGCTGCCTTGGGTACTGTTGGTTTTGTCGGTTGGACATTTTACAGTAAGTTAAAGATGACCTGTAAGATAACTATCTAAAAAAATAGTTTAGCTATGTATGAACATATCAACCCTACTTTGGATCCTATCCCCGCTGACCCTAACAAGAAGACCATCGTTGTTCTCGGTAGTGGTTGGGCCGCTACTTCCTTTTTGAAGAATGTCGATACAGACCTCTATAACGTCGTCGTTGTCTCTCCCAGAAATTACTTTTTATTCACTCCTCTTTTACCCAGTTGTACGGTTGGTACTTTAGATTTCCGTTCGTTAGTTGAACCCATTCGTTTCATCACTCGTCATAAGCCCAATGAAGTCAAGGTCTATGAAGCTGAATGTACAGAAATCAACGCAAAGAAAAAGGAAATCACCATCGTTGGTAAATATCAAAAAAAAAAAAAAAAACAATATCATACAATCTCTAATGTATTTATACATCCATAGATAACTCTGAAGTCAAGGGAGAAAGTGCTTCAAGCACTATTGCTTACGATTACTTGGTTGTAGGTGTAGGTGCTCAAAGTCAAACCTTTGGTATCAAGGGTGTCGAAGAATACGGTTGTTTCCTCAAAGAAGTTTGGGACGCTCAAAAGATCCGTACCAAGCTCATGGACTGTATCGAGACTGCCGCCTTCCCTGGTCAATCCACAGCTGAAATCGAACGTCTGTTGCATATGGTCGTCGTCGGTGGTGGACCCACAGGTGTAGAATATGCTGCCGAATTACATGATTTCTTGGTAGACGACTTGACTGCCTGGTACCCCGAATTGGCCGGACATATCAAGATCACCTTGGTCGAAGCCATGCCAAACGTGTTGCCCGCTTTCTCCAAGCAGTTGATTGATTATACCGAATCTACCTTTAAGGAACAAAACATTGATATCCACACAAAGACAATGGTCAAGGAAGTCAAGGAAAAGGAGATCATTGTTCAAAAGCCTGACGGTCAAATGGAAGCCATGCCCTATGGTTTGCTCGTCTGGGCTACCGGAAACACCTCGCGTCCTCTCGTCAGAGACCTGATGTCTCAATACCCTGAGGCTCAAAATATACGTCGTGGCTTGGTCGTCGACGACTGGCTCAGAATGGCTGGTACATCCGATATCTACGCTTTGGGTGATTGTACTGCTACCAAATACGCTCCTACCGCTCAAGTCGCTGCTCAACAAGGTAAATACCTCGCTCGTGTCTTTGCTCAGCTTGCTGCAACCGAACATTATGAGGCTCAATTGGAAACAGCCACTCAAGATGAGGAAAAGGCTAAGCACTTGCGCAAGTTGCAAAAGGCTCAAGATATCAAACCTTTCCATTACTCTCACCAGGGTTCACTTTGTTATATCGGATCTGATAAGGCCATTGCTGACTTACCCTTGGGTCCTGGTAATTTGGCTTCGGGTGGTGTGGCTACTTATGCCTTCTGGCGTTCCGCTTATCTTTCAAACCTCTTCTCCGCTCGTAACAGATGGTTAGTCATCACAGATTGGACAAAGAAGACTTTCTGGGGTCGTGATATTTCCAGAGAATAGACAAACAAATTAATTATACATAAAAAAAAACCTTATTTTATAGAAAAGGACACTAAACCATATTAGTCAAGGCGATCTCTAAAATTTTTTTGCTTTGTTGTTTTTTTTTTTTTTTTTTTTTTTTTTTTTTGTTTATCTGATTGCTGTCTTTTAAAAAAAACACGTTATATTTTTAGACGCGCTTCTATTTATGCAAATATCCTTTATTAATTAACCAAAAGTGCAAAGAGAAAGAGAGAAAGAAAGGGCACAAGTGGTACAAGCATCTAAAAATAGTCAGAGTTTTTCTATGCAAAAAAGAAAGAGAGAGAGAAAGAGGGGGGGGGAAAGAAAAAGGGGATTTGCAGAAAGTGAACTTTAGATGATTGTGTGATGGTAAAGAATGTATATAGTTTTAATTTTTTTTATTAATCATAATGGAGGGGAGGGGGGGGGGAAGGTATAGTACAAGATATATATAAGCACTATACTCTTGATAGACAAGCATAGTGAGAAAAGAAATCTGTCGGATGATCTTCGTTATTGATAGATAAAGAAAGCTTTTGTGAGTTTAAAAAGTCTTCTGGTTTCCAAGGCAACACATTCAAAGAGAAATGTTGATTATCCTTGAGAAAGATACGATTAAAGTAATGAAGGACTTTGAGTAAATCTCGGCCGGTTCTAGTTAATAATTCAGGTAATATTTGATTATCCAAGGTGATAAAGATCTCTTGTAGAGCCAATCGAATATAAGTTTCCATCTCGGAAGAAAGCTGATCTGCCCTCTGCCTTAAACAGGTTGCACTCACTAGATCCATAGAGAGCGCACAGTGTTCGAGTGTTTGATTTCGAATGTAGCTTTCGAGTGCAGGCCTGCCTAGTCTGTCCGCCAGACGATCCCAGGCTAAAGGTAGGTTACCCTCGGTGTGTGCTTGGATGGCACCAAAGATCTGAGCATGTAATATATTGAGATCCATTCGGTCGTCTGCACGGAACGTATGCTGTTTTTCTCGATTCGTCAAGGTGGCGATCTGGATATGCTTTTGGAATTGTTCGGCGATTGTTCGATACGTGTTAGAGATAATAGGCTCAAGATGATCAAATTGCCAATGCGTGGCTATTAATTGAGCGAAATGTTCAACACCAATACTGTATTCGGTTGGACAGTTTATAGATGAGCTATGGTCCTCTGATGATAAAGATGAATGAGTCGAAACAGGTTTGTCTACAGTGGAAGTAAACATAGGCAAAGCGTATATAATAGGTGAAAGAACAGTCAAAGTAAGCAAACAGTAAAAAAACTTCATATTTGCACACACAAAAAAGAAAAGAAGAAGAAAAATAGGGAAAAAAAAAAGGGAATAAAAAGCATGCCTTATATAAAGTGTAGCATTTATAAAATAAATAAATTTGGAAATTTATGTCAACCTTTTTGTCTAGAACACAAATTGGTTTCGGTGAGTTGTTTGAAAATCGTCTATCAAATAGTTTCCAATCACCACTTTTTCGAAATATTCATCGCTTATTTGCATCTTTATAATATTTTAGTTCTCTCTCTCTCTCTCTCTCTCTTTCCCCCCTAATCTCTCGCCCCCCCTTACATGTCGCCCTGGGCACACCAAAAATTCTAGACGTCCAGTTTCATTCAATCTCTTGAGGCCTAACAAATCACTTTTATAAAGTATTTGGTCATGTAAAGGTACAAGTTGATTGTCTTCATTCTCTACTGAAAACCACTTGTGGGGGGAGGGAGGGAGAATTATATATTTTTCTGTCCGATAATGCATACATATATATATATATACTTACTGCTGTTGCTGCTGGTTTAATCATCACATCCTCACTAAATTGAATCATCACAAACTTATCTAGTGAGCTCAGGTTGTTCTTGTATTTTTCGTTATCCTTGTGTTGAATCTCGTTATTAACATAAGGTAGGAATTTATTTTTCTCCAAATAGACTATATCTGTTGGTTTCTCGGATCCCATCTTGATCATTTTACCTTTCACATTAAACGGATCTCGGTAATATTGTGCCTGTATAACTCGGTTCTGTATATAATCCGTATAGACTCCATGTCGAACCATTGTTTTCATCAATCGACAGGTAAAATCTTTTGGATTCACACAGTTTGGAATGTCAGATACACCTTGATATAAATGCATAAGAGAGGGGAAAATTAGGGAGACTATAATATACCTCCATGCGGGGAACCAAAGGTTATTAATCGATGAACAGGCGGCTGATTATATTTTTGTGCAAAGGCCCTGTTTATTCATGTCATTTTCTTCCATCTTTTTTTTTTTCTCTTCTTCTTCTTCTTTACCTTAAAAATAAACCGCCCTATAACCAAATCAAATAAGAAAGTTGGTTGGTTGGTTTTTTTTTTTTTTTTTTTTTTTTTTTTTTTTTTTTTTTTTTTTTTACCTGTGAAAATCCTACAGAGTTGAAACCATGTTTTAACTCGGGTATCAAATCAAGTTCTTTTTGAACTTTATCCAACTGTTGATTCAATTGGCCAAAAAACCCGGCTTTATGATCATCATCTACGTTATTTCCTACTTTAACACTATATACAAACGTATCTTGCCCCAAGTGAGTTTTTATTAAATTGGTTATTCTTCCCATGGAGTCTTGATTACAACAATCGTCACCCATGCCATGCCAAAGAACCACTTTTATTGTTGAGGGTTTAGTTTGTCTTTAGCGCTAGGGAGCTAACTAACCCCCCCCTTTTTTTTTTGGTTACCTGGTCTTTGAGCAAGGACGAGACTAAACAAAAGACATGTAAAAAATAGTATTTGCATAATAAGAAAGGAAAATTGCTCTTTATTTTTTTTTTTTCCCACTGTATTTTTTTTTAAAACCCAAAACATCTCGGTGGTGTCAGGTGTAACCTATTTTATCACTTTGCAATTGCAAGTATGAATTTTATGCAGTCCCCCTTCTTTTGTCGTTAAACACCTTTATTCCCTTTTTATTGTATACTTTATGTCTCAAATAGTACGCTTATCCTTCCTATTGACAACAATGGATGCCCCCTTTTCTAAAAAAAAAATGACAAGAAAGGACATCATGATGGACAAAAACGTGTTCTTCTATGGGAGATTGTACAATGAAGAAGTCTTTCTCCTACAAATTGAAACAAGATAAAGAAAAACGTTAGCTGCCATAATGCCCCCCCCCCCCTCCCCTTAAGATAAGGAAGTGGCTACATAGCCTAGAAATAGAAGATTTAAAATCTGATGAGAATAAAACACGTTATGTAAGATACAGTTATGTTTAGTCTTATGTGAACCCTCCTAATTTATTTTTCATCACAAAAAAAAAAAGTAGAACAGGGTTTGATTATTAGTGTCCATCGACAAGCAAAAGTTTTAGGAGCTGCTCGACTTCTAACTAAAATGAACGTGTTATGGAAAAAAAAAACATGATTTTTTCGCTTTTCGGATATTCATATGAAGCCAATCAGTACTCGAGATATAAAAGAGATATTTGTGCACTCAATATCACAGGTTTATCCCAATAATCAAAACTCACTCTTGATTGCACAGAATTTTGATCAGGATCATTAGATACATTCTCAGTACATAGTAGGTTCTTTTATTACGTTTGTCATTCTTTATTTAGTTGGAATTTATCAAAGAAAAGAAAAAACATTATTAAAATGTGTATTTTTTTTACCTTCAAAAAAAAAAAAGTAGCCAATAAATCCTTAAGAGTTTCTTTACCATAAAGACATTGACACAATGAAGCAAAGAATTGTAATAAGAAAAGAATATCTGGTTATAAAAGCGTACCAACACACCGAAGACTATTAGAGTATGGAAGCCACTTGAATATTTACACAAACTAAATGCAGGATTCTTTGTTTTGATCTTTCTCTTCTTCTTGTAAACAAAGAATACAAAGAAAAAAAGGCACTCGTCTTCAATGAAATCTACATTATCACTGATCACATTAAAATTCTACGTTAATAAGAATATGTATATACACAGAACAAAGATTATACTTATTACAACAAGGGCTGTTTGATAATTCCTACTTTCGAATGGCTTAGGTGTAGTCATAAAGTGTATAAATTCAAATAAATGTGCTCAATAAAATCAAAAATGGCTTTCTTTTTGAAAGAGATTTGGATACGTACTAAAAAAAAAAAAAAAAAGAAAAAATCGTAGTAAAATACTCAGGCTTGTAGTATTTTAGGGCCTGATTCTCCACAGTGATCTACTCACCAATTATGTTTTTAAAGAAAATCCTAAGCTGCAAAGATGCCAAATCTCTATATGTTTTTTTTTTTTTTTTTTTTTTTTTTTTTTTTTTTTTTTTTTTTGACTCAAGCATTGTAAATAGTTGAAAATGGATGTTGTCGAAACGTGCTCCAAATAAATATACTTTTACCCAATGGTATTGATGTTTTGCACCAACAAAATCTCTTTCCTTCGGCACTAATGAAAAAAATTTAAAATAACTGATGTGGAAAGTTGGTTTCATGACATCATTTGTTGTGATTTCTGGGCAAAATCATGCCAAATAGTCTCCAAGTTGACTATACCAACTACTAAGGCCGAGGCCAGCTTGAAGCCTTTGAAAAACAGCGTCATCGTTTCTGATCGATAAACCATCAACATTATATGGACACACCTATTTACCATATTCAACTAGTTTAACATCCGTATTTTATTGCCAAGAATGCCCTAAACAACCATGAAGAACACAAATCAAATTATGTGAAATCGCTCAAGATATAATCTGGTCAAATAACGAAAAGGCCTTTTTTTTTTTTTTTTTTTTTTTTTTTTTTTTGGAAAAGTCGATGAAGCAATCAAGGACATTCCTGTCTAATCAAAAGCCAAAAAATTGATCAAACGAGGATTAGAGTATAATACATTAATAAAAAGAAAGTATTCATCGGGGGAAGAATCTGACGCATCTGTAGAGTCTTTACCAAAACATTGGTTTACTAATACCACAGCAAATGGAGCATCTACCAAAGAAGATAAATCTGCATTTGTATTGAAATATAAAAAAAAAAAAAAAAAAAAAAGTTGGTGGGAAGAACGAACTAGGATATCTGCTTAAGAACAGCATATGTAAAGAGCTTATGCAAACATTTCTCATCTGGTGCAAGTCTTCACGCTTTTTTTTTCTTACAAAAGATAATGGCAAGAAAAGACGGACGAAAGACGTCCTTCTCCTACGAATTGAAGCGGGATAAAAGGAAAAAAAAAATATTTTGAATGAAGCGGCTGCTTAAAATAAGAATCACATTAAAAAGATCAACATAAACTCACTATTCCCAATTGTTCATATTCTTATGGTTAAAATATTTTCACGTCCATACAGTCGGAATTTTTTTTGAGAATATTGGATCTATCTACAGTTTTCTATTGTAACTGTTTTTGCTGCCTCTTCAACAAGGTTAGCTATAATCTCTTTCCTTGTTAGAGACATTTTTGAACTTCTCTCTTAACAATAAATACCACGTGTATTGATGAGTATTTATCTCAAGAACAACCCAATTAGTTTTGTCAAAAGTAAATAGTTTTATAGAAAAAAAAAAGATATTAAGCGAAAACACCAAAAATCTCAGATAAGGTCAACTGCTACACCGTAAAAGGAATAGGGAAATTGGAGCTTTGAAATCAAAGATAAACCTCATCCGTTTATACTAAGGATAATTAAAAAGCTTTCTCCCTCCCCTCCCCCTTTTTTTTTGGCTATTCAAAAAAAAGACAATTTTAATGATTTCTTATTGCCTCTTTTGTTAATTTACTTTGTCTTGATTAAAAACCAGCCATTTTTTTTTTTCTTTTCTTTTCCTTTTTTTCCTTTTCAAGAGATGGGCAATTCACTTTCCAAAAAGAAGAAATCATCGGCCAAAAAAAAGAAGACTAGTCGACCACCCCCACCACGCATTGATATCAATGGAGCACCCGAGAACGAGTTGAGTACAGCTACAGCTCAATCGGTCAATTCCATTCTCATGACCTCCTCACACCATCGCAAAGCAACTCATTCTTCCTCTTCAACTGGAGCACTTTCACAACTCAATCCTAATTCCCCCATTCATCAAACAAACGACGAGACCATTCAAGCCGATCCTTTCAAGGGTAAAGTCGATAACCCTCAACAACACAAATTGTTGGCACAGTCTGACTTTTGGCCTCCCAAGGGTGGATCTGGACTTATCGATCCAACAGACGATAGCACCAATCAATTGACCGTATCTTCTGTCAATCAACTCACAACAAATTCAATCGCTAGTCTTCAGGCTATAGGCCAAATCGATGATTATATCAAACGGTTATTAAATGCAGGTTATGCAACCAAGGCACCTAAACAATTATGTCTCAAAAATACTGAAGTAACATCAATCTGTAGAGTGGCCATGGATATCTTTTTAAGTCAACCTGTAAGTTAAAATAGATCACTACAGATGCAATATATAATTTACATTTCCAAAAAAAAAAAAAAAAAGTCATTATTAGAACTTTCAGCGCCTGTCAAAATTGTAGGAGATACACATGGACAATATACAGATTTACTTCGATTATTTGACATGGGGGGTTTCCCACCTTCTTCTAATTACCTCTTTTTGGGTGATTATGTCGATAGAGGAAAACAAAGTCTGGAAACTTTTCTATTGCTCTTGTGCTACAAGATAAAATATCCCGAAAACTTTTTCATTTTGAGAGGAAATCATGAATCTGCCAATGTGACTAAAGGTATTTTTTTTTTTTTTTTTGTGTCCTGAATCCAACATGATTTTTAGTCTATGGCTTTTATGATGAATGTAAACGAAGATTGAGTCCCAAGATGTGGAGGAATTTTGTTGATGTGTTCAATACACTACCGATCGCAGCACTTGTGGCCGGTAAAATATTCTGTGTTCATGGTGGTCTGAGTCCCTCATTACAGAGTATGGATGATATACGGAATATTCAAAGACCCACAGATGTGCCCGATTATGGTCTATTAAATGATTTACTTTGGGCAGACCCAGCAGATATCACAGCAGATTGGGAGGAGAATGAAAGGGGTGTATCTTATGTGTTTGGTAAAAAGGTGATCAATGATTTCCTATCCAAATTTGATTTGGATTTAGTCTGTAGAGCTCATATGGTGGTAGAAGATGGCTATCAATTCTTTGGTGACCGTACCCTGGTCACTATCTTTAGTGCTCCAAACTATTGTGGTGAATTTGATAATTTCGGGGCAATCATGAGTGTGAATGAAGAACTGTTGTGTAGTTTTGAATTATTGACTCCTATGGACCATCCATTGGCCGCAAAATCTAGATAAATATATATATACATATATATAATTCACTTAAAAGGAGATTTTTTACTTGATTTTTTTTTTTTTTTTTTTTTTTTTTTTTTTTTTTTTTTTTTTACAAATGTAACAGCTAATCATCAAACGGAAATCTTATATAACTTAGGTACAACCAACTTCCGATTTTATGATGATTGATTTTAGATATTATAGCAGGGACCATAGGTCGTTCCCAAAATGATATCATTATTTTCGATTTTATGATTGCGATACATTTTTAACCTAAAATATGGTAAGATCGAATGTAATTTTGCCTAGGGGTTAACCATTAAATGTTTTGTCACAACCGCTGTATTTTTTTGTGCCAAAAAAAAAAAAAAAAAAAAAAGATATGCAACCATTTCAAAGAATTTCGTGTGCTCATCCCGTGTGTGTGTGTGTGTTTATCTAATAACTTTTAACTCTTCTGAGATTCTTTACAACAAAATAAAACTAGCCATTGTTCGAACTTTATAATGTTCTACAATTGTTTCCTCTGTTCTCTTTTTAGTTTTACTTCCATCTCTCTTTTAATCCCTTGATGTAATCATAGAATCAATCATAGGTATTACGCGCCTTTTTTTTTTCAAAAAAAAAAAAAAAAAAAAAAAAAAAACAGTACAGAGCTTTCATTTTGTATGCATTTTTCTATTAAGAGTAATGTCAAAAGGAGTGTAATACGCCATATTAAGCTCTTTTTTTTATGTTTAGCGGTTGCATATCTAATTATTTCAAAAGAAAAAATATGAAATCTTCTAGTTATTCGAAACTAATTTTATTGTGCGCAAATCAAAGAGTCTTTATTGTTCAGTAAACATTAAACGCGAGGTATTACAGGTAAACTATAAAACTAAAGTCAATAAGCTCCTTTATATTTCTTTATTTTGAGAGATCATAATACTAAAATAGAGGGTCATTCCCATTTTAAATTAGTATGAAGCATGGGATTGTGTAAGGACTATCGGTCTAACAAATCTTCAGCCCCAAAAAGCTTTCAAAGATTTTATTTCATATTTTTTTCGTTAAAAAAAAAAAGTGTATATGTTGTGCTCCCAAGTTATTGACACTGGAAATACTAGAGAGCAAAAGGTTGGTTTGGTTTTTGTCAAGGTTGGTCCCAAGATGACATAAATACACTAGGTCTCTACACCAATATATTTCAAAATATCAAAAGTTTTAATTGTTTCTTACTAGTTTTTTTTTTTTGAGCTTTATAAGATTTTTTTTGTTAACATGAACACATGTGAAGCTTTTGACGCGTTAAAGCAAATCGATGCAAAAATCAGTGTGTTTATGTATTCAAAAAATTTGCGTTAACTCGGGACCAACCTTGCTTAAAATCGAAAAGCTCAGCTTCCGGTGATTCATTTTTCTTTTTTCGAGTCTTCAAATAATCTTAAAAGAAGGGTCTGTCTGAGGAAATAGCTTAACAACCGTCAACTTTCAAAAAGTGAGGCCCTGATATACCCTTTTTGACCCTTTTTTCGATTTTTAGCAATATGATTGGACAGGCCTTACTTCGATAAATATGTAATCTCCGATTGAAATGTCAGATTTTACTGCTAAAAATGACCGTATAAATTTACCGCAATCATAATCATAGATTTCGACTGTTCTTATTATTCATTCAACATTATAGTCTTTCAACAGTTAAAGCTTACATCGTTTTTTTTTTTTCTATTTTTCTATCTATTTTTTTTGACAAATTATTGTCTCTTGCATTTATCATGTATCTTTCTCTCTCATGCGTAATGACTCTTTTTTCCTTCATGTGTTGTAAGGGATTTTTGATTATTAAGAGAAAGACTGATAGTTTAAATAAAATGCATGAAATTTCATAGTAAGTTTAAGGTTTTTTCTTTATTTCCTTAGTTAATAAACAAGCTTTTTTTTTTTAAGTAAAGGGGTTATAAAATCCAATGGATTGCCAGTGTTTCAAGTGTTTCCCAAACAAATCAGCGTTCAAGATGGGTGATTGACCAAGAATAGGAGCGATTTCACGTGTCTTGTTGGTATACCATATGGGCATCTTGAAATCCTTCTTAAAACTGTCTTCGTAAAATGACATGAGACGATAGGCTGGGTTGGTATCATCTTTAGAGAGCGTTTCGACCCATTCAGAAGAAGAAACGCGATCAAACTTCGTACCACAAGCCCTCATAGCCTCAAGCACATCATTCCAAGTAACAATTTTTGGGTTGACAATGTGGTAGATGAATTCATCAATCTTGGCAGCGAGATAGGCTGTACGAAGCATAACATCAGAAATAGCAGCAGCAGCGTAGTCCACAGGGATCCAATCAATCTCTGTTTGAAGTACAGACATTTTGTGCATCAAGGAACCACCAGCAATAAACATCAGAGGGAATTGCTCAGAAGTATTTCAGACACCATTTTCTGAATCTCCACAGACTTGACCCAGACGCTCAATGTAGCAAGGAAAGTTCTTTTGGCTTGTAAGGTAATTGAGCAGGATTTCGCAGACAAACTTGGAGTGGCCATAACCCATAGGCATAGCCACATGAGAATCAAGTGGTAAAGGCTTCTCTTCAACATTAGAACCAAGAGCAGCACTAGCACTGACACTAGAGACAAAGTGGACATGCATAGGGTTGACTTGACGATAGGCAAACTTGAGCAAATTGTAAAAGGGAGCAATGCACTCCTTGTCGTAATGATCAATGGCTTGGTTAAAGTCCAAGAGCCAGGCACAGTGTTGAACAATCGTGATTTCTTCCTTGAGATGATCATAACGCTCTTTTGAGAAGCCAAGATAGGGCTCAGATAGACGCATCGGTAAGGTTTCTACGCGACTCGATTTTAATAAGGAGACATCGAGATGGCGAGATTCAAACGCCTTGAGCAATCGACTGTCCAATTGAGAATCTTGACCACGTATCAAGCAGTAGACCTTCTTGACAGACTCATCTTGCAACAGATGACGCAGCATAAAGGAACCAGGAGATTCAGCAGCACCACTAAGGAGCACCACCTTGTCTTTCTTTTCAGCCTCATAATCGTTTTTAGCCACAGGGAAATCATTTTTGGCTCGCTCGAGGTAGGATTCTGCCAAGGCTTGAGTTTGTTGATATCGTGCTTCAATCACCTCAGTGGGGTCTACCTGTTCATCTGACATCAGGGCTTCACGCATAGAACGGATACTAGAATGTTGGAACAAGAAGTTTTGAGGGACATTGTTGAAATTTTGAGAGATGGCATTACGAAGTTGAATGGCAGTCAAGGAGTTGAGACCCAAACCAAAGATAGACTTTTCGTGGTCGTGCAAGGCAGATTCAGGTAAACGCAAAACTTGAGCAGCACTTTGAACCAAAAAGAATTCGGTTTGTTCAGCAGACCAAGTGGAAGTATCACTGTCAGTCTTTTTTTGTGGACCTTTCAAGAAATCCATGTACATGGTTTCAACCAGATTCTTGTACATGGACTCTACTCTCTTGCAAATCACAGTCCCTTTGTCAGTAGAAGGTAAAGACTTGTTGAAAGGTAGAATCTTAATCATCTGGAGTAAAATCATGCTATGACTAGGACATTCAATGTTGGCATCCTCTACCGCTTCATGAACCAGAGCAACGATTTCTTCGGGACCATAATTGATAGCAACCTTCATATCGATTTCGATAAGGGCAGAGGTGCATTGATAGCCATGGCCCAAGACAGCCACTTGATAGACCACAGGACTTTGACGGATAGTGTTTTCCATGGGTATAGGGTTTGTCTTTTCGCCATTTTCCATGATCAACGTATCATCACGTCTACTCACATAAAGATAGCTTCCAGGTGAATCAGGATCTTCACGGAATAAATCATTACTGTCAAAGCCATTATCAGGGCGGTTGGATACATTCATAGCCTTCATGGGACAATCCGCGGTAGTATAGAAATGCTTCAGATCATTTTCCGCATCTTCAAGGAAACAGGAAGGCTTGATACCAGGAGTATTCCATACAGGAGCAATTGAATTCCCATTCTTGTTGTCTGGGCTTAAGTCTGAGCACATTACGGCTCCCATTTCAGTTGATCCGTAAGCATTACGGATTTTAACATCGTGTGATATAAACCAGTTGCCAGATTCGCGCTTGAGAGGGGCCCCAGCAAAGAGCACAAACTTGAGATGTTGAACGGCTGATAAGTCATTAATTTTTTTCAAAAAGGGAATCATTTGCTCGAGAATGAGAGGAGGAGCAGTCATAGCAGTACATTTGTTGACTCTCAAGGCCAAATCGATATCCTCTTGAGAAGGTGGTAGTTTTTCTAAAAAGACAGAACTTGCACCAACAAAGGCAGCAGATGCCAAACAGAAGAATCCGAATACATGGAAACTATATATATATATATATATATATATATATATAAAGAAATAGTAAGTAATCTTGAAAATAACCATATTTAAATCAACTTACAGTGGTACACAGGAAAGAATTACATCATCTTTTCCAATGATACTCAATTCAGAATGTTGTTCCTTATAGATTTGAAGGAAGCCACAGACGTTGATCAGGTATCGGTTATCAAGATAAATGGGCTTGGGAAAGTTGGTTGATCTAGAGCTATATACAAAGATAATGTTTAGTTTATATTTTTCAATATGAAATTCAAGCTTTACCTATCGATAATCAATGCGGGTTTATCGAGGTATTGTTCGGTAAAGTTAAAATCAATAAGTTCCTTGTGAAGTTCATCGAGAGGTTGTTTCAACATGGCTTCGATATCAAAAGATTCAATATCAATCACTTCAACATTTTTCACCTTGGCAGCAACATCATTCGCAATGGATTCGTACTTTGGCGTGACAAACAAAGTTTTGGATTGGGTATTTTCTAACAAGTTGACAATTGACAATAGCAGCTTCTGAGTTACGAGGAGAGACTGAGAGCTGAACGATTCTCAACTTCATCAAGGCAATCATGGTAATCATGTAGTCCGCATTGTGATCATTGATATAACTAATAACACCAGTTATTTTCTTTTTGCTTGCCCATTCACAAGCTAAATTGGTAGTGATGACATCCACCTGAGCATAAGTCAAGGTTTTGTAAGTTTTGTTTAAACAATAACGGATAAAGACTCTGTCGGCATAAGTCTTGGACTGAATACCAATAAAGTTTATAAAGGATTTATAGTAGCGTACAGCTGACTGATCTAACATGGAGAGGTTTTCAAGGGGCATTTGGATAATAGTATAACTGAATAAAGTTAATAATAATAATAAAACTGGCAGTTAAAGGTGTTTATATATACTTTATGTAAAACAAGGTCTCGGATGAAAGTTTTTGGCCATTTCATAAAACAGAATTAAAAAAGAATTGACGGGGGAATGGATTTTCCAAAACACTCATGCGCCATTACAGGCATCATTTCTGGTTTGTCTAGCTTTGGGGATCTGTATTTTATAGAAGAGTTTGCTTTTATTTGTAAATGCTTAAATCTAGGAGGGAAATCATCCAATGAACATGTCATTTTTGAAATTTAGCAACTAGCTTCCTGACAAAGTATTTTTCCCTTGCAAACAAAGATAGGGCCGACTCAGACCATCTTTTGATCTAATTCATTTTCGGTTTTTTGTTTGATTTCCATTACAAATGGAGGGTAAATTTAATTTAATCTTTCATCCGTGTCATTGTGTACTGTAATTCAAATGTTTTCCCAACATTAACATGAACAATCTTTTCAATACAAAAATAATATACTCAACCCAAGAAAAAGCACAATCCTAACACTAAGCTTTTCTTTGGTAATTTGGCTGCATTAATTCGAGAGAGAAAAAAAAAAGGGGGGGGGCATTAAAGAATTATTAAAAAAATGGACTCATATTTAATTTTCCCAAAATAGTTAATTCTTTGAGGTTTCAGTTTCAGATTTTAAGGTTGTGAAACAGTAAATAAAGACGAGCCTCTAAAAGGTACGTGAATAATGGAAGCAGCTTCTTATATTCAACACACCTTTATGAGAAGAAAAAAAAAAAGAACGCATTTCCTTTAAATGACTTACAATTTAACTGAAAAGATCTAGATACGCTACAGAAGCCAGGAAGCCAGAGTAATATCTTTAAAACTATGATATGTGTTTACTTAAATGTTTCATTTGAGGCTACTACACTACAAGAGACAATTCGACTAAAAAAGGAAACCCACAAATAAATATTTTAAATTCAGCAAGAGAAAAAAAAAATAGTTACAAGAATATGATGATTAAAAATTGACTTGTGTTTAATTTGAATGAGCAAGAGATGAGAGTAAAAAAGAGAGAGCAAGAGAGAGAGAGAAATGTTAGTAAATACTTCTCAAGTAATGTTATTTGAACCTACCGAGTGCACTTTTGTTTGTTCAGCAATAACTGAACTGAATAATTTTATTGTCTTGTGCCAGTTCCAATTCCAGAAACATCCCGATTGAATCTATCTGGGACATCACCTTCAGTTCGAGGAGACCTGAGAATATGCAACATATTGAGACAAGCAGCCAAATCTCTATTCCACAAACGAGGACCAAAGGTTCTTGCTGTTTTTGTAATGGACAAAAAATTGGGGAGTTACACAGAACATTCAAAATTTTTAAAAACTCTATAAGGAAACTTTTTGTCCTTGGTCGCTTGTTATAACGAAGGTTGAATATCATGACGAAATCGGCCATTTCATCTCTGGTCGTGTATATTTACCTTTAAATATCAATGCCTTAAAAATTAGATGTCAGTATAAAATCACATACATAGCATGATTTTGAGCTATAAGCATGACAAACTATTTTGCTTTTTTGGGCATACCTTATAATAAGAAAAAATGATGAGAAGTTTCAAAGCGCTTAACATAGATAAACTTTTTTTTTTTTTTTGAAAATTGTATTTGATAATGTATGCTTTTTTACTTAAAAAGAAGTAAACCAATGTTTCTGAAAAAAATCGTTTGGTTACAAAGTTTGTACCATGAGCAATGGCGTTTAAAGCCATTTTGGATTGCCTAGTAACTAGTTTTTACCTAATATTCACGCGTCATAAAACCAAAGAAATACTAAACATACACACATACACAAAAAAAAGAAAAAAAGAAAAGAAAAAAAGGTGGAAATAAATACGAAGTCGTTAAGACTACAGACGAGGCGCTCTGTACATCGTAGTCAGATAGTTGCAATATATGCTTCTAACAACAAATTAATTATTTTGTTCTGATTTCCTTCGTACATTTTTTTGGTGTTAAATGTTTTTTGCTTTCATTGTACTTTTACATATAAACATAAAAAGTGTTTTTATAATACTGATGCGATATATAAAGTATATTTTGCGTTAGAAGTTCAATGTGTTGATTTGATAAAAGCAAATATGAACGTCTTTTAAAAATCAATGATTATAGTAATTAAAGTGTATATCTTACGTTGTTATGCGGTATTGTAGTGTCTTTTTTTTTTAAAAAAAAAAGAAACGTCATACATCACTGTCAATTAAGTAGAAAAGATGGTTTCTCTTCAATAGAAAGGTCTTGACATTTCTACTGATATATACACGACCAGAGACGAAATGGCCGTTTTCGTCATGATATTTAAATCCCGTTTTGACAAGCCATTAAAGCCAAAAACTTTCCTTATAGGGTTTTGACAATTTTTTGGGACTTTGTGTAACAATCCAATTTTTTGTCCAAATGCGGTTCTGGGCACATTATGACAGACCATTACAAGAACAGCAAGAACCTTTGGCCCTCGTCTGTGGAATAGAGATTTGGCTGCTTGTCTCAATATGTTACATATTCTCAGGTCTCTCCGAACTGAAGGTGATGTCCCAGATAGATTCTCTCTCTCTTGCTCATTCAAATTAAACACAAGTCAATTTTTAATCATCATATTCTTGTAACTAATTTTTTTTTTCTCTTGCTGAATTTAAAATATTTATTTGTGGGTTTCCTTTTTTAGTCGAATTGTCTCTTGTAGTGTACAAAAAAAAAAGATTCAATAATATCAACTTTTTTTTTAAAAAAACTCTATATGGGATGAGATTTTCGAAAGATTTAGCCTGTGGTTTACTCATTAAATGTTTTTTTTTTTTGAATAAGTCAGAACACTTATAAGTGGTCTTCTTTTTTCGAAAAAAGTTTTATTAGATAACACACTGTTTGCATGAGGAGAGGAAGGGGGGGGGATAATAACCAAGAAAAGTCATTTGGAATCAAACTATTAAACATTCTTTCTCATTTCATCCAATAGCATCTTTGTCACCATTTCTTTCAATTCCTCTTCATCTTCAACACCACCTTGTTCTTCAATTCTACCAATGATTTCTTGCATTTTCAAAGCCAAGTCTTGGTTGACTTGCTCATCGTCATATTGTCCTTCATCATTATCGTCGTTTTCAATATGTGCGAGAGATGTGTCTTCTTCTGCTGGAATCAAAACTTCTTGTGTGATATTAGCCAAATGCTCTGCTACTTGAATCCAACCTTCTTGCATAGCTGTGGCTGCTGCTGTAAAACCTTCTTCATTGACTCGTTTGGGATCAGCGCCTTGAGCAAGTAAGATCTCTGCCATTTCAACTGTCTCGGCTACAAATAAAGGTGTATCTTTTTCGAAATCTTCTACATTGACATCGGCGCCTTTGTCGATCAAATATTTTACAATTTCAGGTTGGTTGTATGAAACAGCTGCATGCCTATACATATAAAAATGAGTACACTTTTTTTTTTTTTTTTTTTTTTTTTTTTTTTTTTTTTTTTTTTTTTTTTTTTTGGCTTTGTTTTGTTTTATTTTGTTTACATTGCAGTATAACCAAACTGATCATGATCGTTTACATCCATACCACTTTCAATCAATTCCTATAATTCCATAATATTAATGTATGCAAATGCTGAATGAAGCATAAACAAAGTACCTACTTTGACGCGATCAAGTTGACCGTCACCTTTTTTTTTTAAGAAAATCAGTTATTATCATTATATAATTTTAATTGATTCTTTACCTGCCGCCACCCATAAATTATCTTGTGATGCAGGTACTTTCATTATCATTTTTGTTTTACTAAAAATTCAAAAAAAAAGAGAGACAGTCTTTTTTTATGCAAGTGGCTTATTCCATCTCCTCTTCAAAGTAGGTAGTACGGACCATCCTCTCTCTTTTTTTTTTTTTTTTTCCATGAACCCCTCTTTTTCCCCTACTTTATCAAGATGTTGGAATCAGAAAAGAGTCATTTTCAACTCTTGGAACAAGTTCAAGATTTAAAATATCAGTTGAAACAAAAGACAAGTGAATATAATGTTCTTTCAGATAAATTACAAACCAAAACAAGTAATATACTTTTTTTGTCATCTCTTGTTAATTGAATAAAAAACAGCTGAACAAGAAGAAAAACTGAAAAGAATGAGAGGTAATATTTTTGAAATATATACATATATATATATATATATATATTCATTTGTGTTAGAGATATTTGGACAGGCTACAAAAAATATAGATAATTATCGAGCTACGATTTCTTCAAAAAATACGGAAATAGAAGAGTTGAAAGAACGTTTAAAAGAATATGAATCTAAAGAAGAAAGATACCAAGCAGATTTAGAGCTGAATCGATGTATATATTAGCAAATGGAGGGGCTATATGAACCTATTAATTTTTCCCACTATTTTTTGAAACAGCCACCCTAGAAAGACTATCAAGCGAAAAAGAATCAGTAGATGAAACGATTCAGAAATTGGTAAAGAAATAACATTGCAGCCAACGTATTTAAAGAAAAGAAAAATAGGAAGATAAAAACCAAGAGATAACAAATCAATTTGAAACTGTACAAAGAGAGTACGAACAATACAAAAAGAGAGCACACAGATTATTAGAAAAGACCAAAGAACAGACATCCAGTGTGAAAAAAGTAAGCGATTTAGAAAAAAAGATCCAAGAAGTAGAAGAGTAAGACATATTGCCAAAGAACACGAACTTATGCTCTCCCCTTTTAAAGAAAATATCAAGCAGAACGCGCCAAGAAATCTGAACATCAATTTGTATTAGAACGTGATTTAAGAAAAGCGATTGATCATATTAATGAATTGGAGGCAAACCAAGCCACGCTAGCCAAAGAGAAGAATACGAGCGAGATTCAGCTGAGTCGATTACAGCAAGTCTCTACGCGTGATAAATCTCGGTTTGAATCACTTGAACAATCTCATCAGCAGCAGTTAGCCCAGATCAAGAAAGACCATCTGGAAAGATTAAACGCAATGAAGAAGGAAAAAGAAGAATTGGAACAGGAAAATCAAAAGTTACAATCTCTTCAACAACAAGAACCCGTATTACCTCAATTATCAGAGGAGCAAGAAAATCTAGAAAGGCAAGTACAGGAACTACGCATTTTGTTGAGGGAAAGTCAAGCAGACAACAAGTTGCTCAGACATCAAGAACGATTAGTCAAGAGCGAATTAAGGTATTTTCTTTTTTGTTATTGTTGCAAAAAGGAACCTAAATTGTGTAATAGGAAACTGAATACAGCCGATAAAAAACAAAACATGAACACAGAATATTTAAAGAACGTCCTACTAAAGTTTTTCATGTCTGAAAACAAGCAGGTAATCATCTTTAAGGTTTTTTTTTTTTTTTTTTTTTTTTTTTTTTTCGCTAATCACTTGATTGTATAGAGCATGGTTCCTATTATTTCAAAATTACTGAGTCTAGATGAGGCTGAAACAACTAGTTTAAGCAGTAGTTGCATTTAATTAAAAATATTCCACATCTTCTTATGAAATCATATATAAGATTATCACTGGGCCAGTATGTAATGTTCAGATCTAAAAATAATATTCTTTTTTTTTTCTCGATAAAATGTGTATGTGCTTCAAACTTGGAATGAATATTTTCTCCCCCAACGGTTTACACTTGAATCGCCGAAGAAGCCCTAAAGCAGCCCTATGAGCTGGTACCACCCACCCTGTGATAAACTGGTGCAACTCAATAGGCGATAAACACATGTGAAGAGAGAAAGAGGAAGATACGAGACTTTATATGTCCCGTGAGGTTTATGATGTAATGGAAAAAGAAAAACAGATTTCCTAGTTTCAGCATTTTTTTTCTTTTTGTTACAATGCGAAATGCACATTAACCAATCATAGGCTGAGTCAGTTGGTAAATGCGTTCAAAAGAAGGGAACTCGGGTGAATAATTTTAGTAAAACCGTGTTACGCATTGACAAGCCAAAATGTCTGTGGGTTTTTGTTTTGGTGCTTCAGCTACTTTTTAAACAACGCTTGTACTCTGATATTATGCAACCTTCGTCAGGTCAGGGATGAAACTTTATAAAGTTTATTTCCCCCCTTTTTTTTTGCCCTTTTTTTTTTTTTCTTTTTTTATTTTCTTGTTTTCAAAAAAAAAAAATGACATCAACTGCTGTTAGGTAAAAGAGGATAAAAACAAAAACAAAACAAAACAAATATATTCATAGTCCTTAGAGTGGGACTACGTGTACGTCCTTTAACACATAAAGAACAACATTCAAATTGTACCGAGTGTATATCTTTTATACCCAATCAGCCACAAATATTGATAGGAAAAGATCATTCTTTTACATACGATTATGTGTTTGATGCAAAGACAGAACAATATTCTATCTACGATACAAGTGTCGTGCCTTTAGTAGAAAAATTTGTAGACGGGTAATTCAAGAACAGTAAAAAAAAAAAGTTTTTTTTGTTAATCCTTTTATAGGTTTAATGCAACCATATTGGCCTATGGGTAAAGCAAAAGATAAAGAATAAAGAAAAAAACTAAAGAAATCAGTCAAACAGGATCTGGAAAGACCTACAGTATGGGCACAGCCCTAGAAGAACATATAGACTCTGAGCATCAAGGTTAGAAAGATGACACGCAAAACGGTGTTGACAATTTTGTAGGCATTGTTCCAAGGTTTATTCAAGATTTATTTTACAGAATTGAACAAAAGAAAGGCTCAACAACAGAATATCAAGTGCTCGTGTCCTTTTTGGAACTTTACAATGAAGATTTATTGGATTTACTCAACCCACAATCAAAAAAGAAATGTGAAGTTCAGATACGTGAAGACATCAATGGCAATATTTATTGGGCTGGTGTTCGCGAAGAAGTCTGTCAAACGCCTGAAGAGCTCGTAAAATACTTGGTTAAAGGATCATTAGGTCGTACGACCGGATCAACCGATATGAACTCCGTATCTTCTCGATCACACGCCATTTTTTCAGTCATCCTCAAGCAAAAAGTACGACAAGAGAAAGAAGATCAAGTGATTGTCAGCAAATTTCATTTTGTAGATTTGGCTGGTTCAGAAAGAGTAAAGCCAATAAAGATTCTCCTCAAATCTAATTTTGTTTTTATAGCTCAAGAGAACAAATGCTTCAGGGGATCGTGCTCGTGAAGGTATATCAATCAACGCTGGACTCCTGGCGTTAGGAAATGTCATCAGTGCATTAGGTGATGAGTCCAGGAGGTCAGCTCATGTGCCTTACCGGGATTCTAAGCTGACTCGTCTGCTGCAAGATTCGCTGGGTGGTAATTCACAAACGCTGATGATGGCCTGCGTTTCTCCTTCAGACACAAATTTTGCTGAGACTCTAAGTACACTAAAGTATGCTAATAGAGCTAGAAATATCAAGAACAAGGTCGCTATCAATCAGGAATTTGCAGGCTCTACTGTTCAGGTGAACCAACTGAGATCTCAAGTCGCTCGATTGACGATGGAACTACAGACACTCAAGTCTAAGCCTACAAATATTGGTTTGTTGGGAAACGGAGAAGAAATGGAACGATTAAAGTCACGTGTGAAGTCGATGTCAGATGATATCTGTCGATTGACCACCGAAAGGGACACACTGCTGATGGAGCGCGACTTGGCGGGGTGTGATTTCGAAGCCTCTCCTCTAATTGGCCAATACCAAAAGACTATTCAAAACTTGAAAACCGAGCTAGCGGATACTCAAGAGCGTCTGGCCTTTTCTGAGTCTGTAAGAGCACCGTTAGTCCAGGCTATGGCAACGATTACACCGCATGTTTCACACAATAGCACAATCACAAATAAACGTCGTCCGAACACAAAGAAACGAAGAACAATCCACGGTAGCACCACGACAACGACAGCCAAAAATCTTTCGTTCAAGTCTACTAAACGATCCAAGGTGCCACCTATTCAAGAAGAGCCTAATGATATTGATGATTGGATAAAAACTACTTTAGGCACCTTACAGACATCAGATTCATCTGGTCTGAGAGTGCATGCCAAGAATTCTATTTCTGTTGCCAAGGATCAAATGGACAAGGCACTCAAGGCGTTAGATGAATTCAAGTCGTTGGATGAATTCAAGGTTTGTCTTTACTCTACGTATTTTTTTCTTTCTCATCTCTTCTTTTGTAGATAAAAGAATATAATAAAGACTATCGCTGCGAGCTTCTAGAGGACGATGAACTTTTCCTTCGTCTTCAGTCGGACGAAAGTCTCTTTGGAGATTTAGATGAATTGAGCTCAGTAGAGGTAAGCCAGTCAGACGAACAACAAAGACTTATTATTTAGACAAAATCCACCTTCTCTTCACGCTCACGTATGCCCTCCACCGACACATTACTCACGGACGAAACCGACTATTCGGACATCAACCCACACTTTAATCGTATGCTCGACCAAATACAATCCGATATCCAAGTGAACGAATCTCTGGTCAACCAACTCGAGCGCACCGAACACGAATACCTTGATATGCGAAAACAATTAGAAGCCAAGATCTATTCTCTTCGTGACGAAATCATCGATTTGCGACAATCATCTACACAAAAGCAAAGTATGAACGACATCCGATTCGCGTACGAGGGCAAGATGAAGACACTCATGAACCAGCTTTCGGATATCAAACGCAAGCATAAAACGATGACAGACACAATCCAAACCTCGCGTAATCAGAACGAGAGCACGCTTCGTGGGTTGCGAGTGAATGTCGAGACGTTGAAGGTTGAAAAGAAGCGGATGGTGAAACGCATGAAAGAAGAAGCAGAGCGAGTCAAGGAAAAGATGCATCGCCACGAACGTGAGATTCAACAGCTCAAACGCAAGCAACAAAAGGATACGGAGACCAAACGCCGTCTGGAGCGTGAAGCCAAGCAACTGAATCTGGTCTTGCAAAAGAAAACGGATGAATCTCTGGTGACTTCTGAAAAGCTCAAGTCGCTTGCTCAGATCTTGAAGAAGGCGGTGCGTGAAGGCGGTGTGCTCGATAGCAAGATGTTGGCTAATTCAGGCTCTCTTTTGGACTTGGGTCAACTTCGAAGCAGTCGTCGGGTGGAAGTTAGTAAGGCAAATCGTACTCCTGCTAGTATGCGCGCGGCTCAAAAAAAGACTATGCTGGATCAAGCCCTCACACAGTTTATCCAGGGCAAGCAGTCAGCCGAAGAACTTAGACAGCTGGTCTCTAAGCGTAATGATCTGACGCTCAAGAAGGAAGAATATCTGTCTGAACGAGAGCATCTGATGCAAGGGGATGACAAGGACATGATTCCTATTGACCGTACTTTCCGACAAGTGATTGATGAAAACATTGAAATGGTCGAAGCAGAGATTTCTTACATCAATGCTCGTATTCATGCTGTCAATACTAATGTAGCTGATCATTTGCTGCAAGACGAGGATGTGGTGGACGAGATCCGTCCTATTGAAAAGCGTGTTACATTTGCTAACGGAATGAAGCAAGAAGATGGTGACTGGCAAGACATGGATACCCTCGAAGAAAAATTCAGCCTGCCTCCAGGTGCCAGTACAGACCAGTGCGTTGAGATGATGTCCAAGATTTTGAAATCAATTGAAGTGGACGAATTCAAGTGTATGATGGAGACTACCCTAGACGATATTGTCACCTTGCGCATGGAAGAAGCACAAAACAAGATGTCGATTCAACAATATGAAAAGACTACTGAAGACTTGCGTCGTACGTTGATTGTCTTGAAAAAGACTGCACTGGATGCCACAGATGATTATGAGAAACGTCTGAAACAGTTCCAACGCCGCCGCCATTCTACACACTCTGTTATCTCCAGAGAAGACAGTAGTGATGCTGACTCAGGTATTGATATCTTACCTGAAGATCACCACCAACATATTGAATCACTCTTGCACAAGATCTACAGTGAGGGAGATGCACGTCGCCAGTTGACTCCGTCTGCCCTGGCCGAAGCCGAGCTCAGCCCCTATCTCCAACGTCGACCCTCCCTCCAGCCTCAGTCTACCAAACTGGGTGCGCCCATGAAACCTTCTGCCTCTCCTCTGGCCGGTCGTCGTGGATCTAATGCTTCACCCGAACAGTTTCTGCAACAGGCCTTCCATGACCCCTGCCGTCGTCTGTCTGTTCAATCGGATGGTCTGATGGTCGAGACCACCTCCCAACAAAACCGTCGTCGTGCCTTCTCCTTCCAACAGCCCCCCACAGCTCCTTCTCCCCTAGCCCAACGCAGAAGATCGTTGCTAAGGGATATGGCAAACCAACACGATGTACTCGCTCATCGTAATTCGAGTCCAGAAATCATGATGGATTATCATATCAAGAAACGCTCACCTACAAACTCATATGAACTTAGAAAGTCAGCAGCTCATAATGTATTTGATAGACTCTCATCAGGGCATACACAGGCTTCTCATGCCAAGAAGAGGTTGAACCCTCCTCCACCCAACAGACATTCTTCCAGTAGTGTGGATGAGTTACGAAGACAATGGGCTATTGAATTAGAGAAAATCAAAAATGGCTGTTAAAGGGGGAGGGGAATTTTTTTTTAATTTATTATCTTGTACATGTTTTCTCCTTGTAAAAAAAAAAAAATGTATTTAAATAAAAACTGTGTTATTTATTTCTTTTCTTCCTAAAAATATACAAAATATGTCTGAAAGTTCTATATCTGCATTATTAAGCCGTGAACAACAATTGAGAGAAGAAATCACAAAGCTCAAGCAAGAAGAACAAGAGTTAAAAGAAAAAGATGATTGGATCAAACAAAATATCATGGCTCTTCAAAGAAAAAGACAATAAAAAATCTATTTTTTTTTTTTTTGAAAAGTTGGGTGAAGGTACCTATGCAACAGTATTCAAAGGAAAGAGTCGAATGACAGGAGAAATTGTGGCTTTAAAGGAGATTCACCTTGACCCAGAAGAGGGAGCACCTTGTATGTGGGTTGGATCTTTTGAATCGTATGCTTCAATATCAACCTCAATTAAGAATATCAGCCAAAGAAGCACTTAATCACACTTATTTTGCTGAATTGAATAGATTCAATAATGCGTTTTAAAAAAAAAAAAAGGGGGGGGGGGAAGGATTTGAATAAATAAATTAAAAGTGTTGACAAAGTACTGCATCTGCATCTGAACAGATACCAGGGAAGATACCCAATTGGGCGTCTAAAATCAGACAGCTTGGTCCGCAACCAACTAAATCTTTTTTGGTTACTTTTCCCATTGCATTTTTGGGCAATTCAGACACACATTTGAGAGCACTTGGGACCTTGTAAACAGCCAGTCTTTTTTTCAATTGATCGCGCATGGTTTGTAAATCAAGTGTCTAGAAAATTTATGTTTTTTTTTTCCATGACAACTACAGCTGATACTTTTTGACCCCATTCAGGATCAGGTACGCCAACGACTGCTACATCTAAAATGCCAATATCACAAGAAAGTAATTCACGTTCGATTTCAAGGGAATGTAAGTTCTTTAGGTTCTTGGTTGGTTTCGGGTACATCCACGCGTTCCAATTGAGTTTCTTTTAAAATATCTGTCAATCTTTCCTCGAACACAGAGTGGCCGAGGATCATGCTGGATTGTGATTCTTGGATACTGTAGATTTGTTCAGAGAAGTATTAGATTCATCACAATGTTGGATTACTTACAGATAGGAACAGCTATTCCTCCCATTGCCCAAACAGATAATAATGCAATCACATAGGGATAACCACTATGCATGATTTATTCCAAGCCAATCAATCTTTGTCCTACATCATCT